>VXAY01002874.1:417265-420466 GCA_013399855.1 Oxyruncus cristatus | reverse complement strand
TTTAGGCCCAAAAAATGAGAAAAAAAAAAAAAAAAAAAAGAGAGAAAAAAAGGCAGGAAAAATACTGCTTGTTAAGTGAGATATTATCTGTGTTTTCTGACTCTTGTGTATGAGTGCCGGATACCGTTTGGTTAAATGTATGTCAGTTCTCTCCTCATTTCAGAACTGCAACTGCTTGCCTCATGAAATATCGCTTTCAGGAGAAAAATAAAAAATGTGAACTCTGTGTTAGTCACACAGTATTTCAGTTCCTCTAGGAATCAGCCATGCCTGGATTCCTAGAGGCAGGAATGCCAGTGTGCACATAGGGTTTGGCTCGCTCACACTGGTTTTGTTCTGTCTTGGCCCAGCAAGCCCCTACCACACCTGAGTCAGCTGCAGCTGCATAAAGCACATGGCTGCAAGACACCACTGTTGAGCTGAGGAGACTGTTTCTAGAGACCTGTTTCATTTCTGGGTTAATAAACAAAATGCCCCAAAGAAACCCACCAAACCAAATTTATTTTTTAATTGATTTTTTTTTTTTTAAGCACAACCAAGTGTGCTAGTGAAGTAAGTCACCTAATTCCATGGGCCCAGAGAGTAAGTTACACCTGATAAGCATTACTCAAAGAACAGGAAAAATAAAAGTGTTTTAAAGCTGACAAGACAAAAAAATCTCACACTCCTGAAACTGTGTAATTGTTTGACTGGTTCCATTGTGCAAGGAAGCCTCCCAGAAGTGTATAGAACGCCAGGAGAAGACAAGAGGGAAAACTCCTTTCTGGATTCACCAGCCTATGAGAAAGCAGTAGGAAACATCCCTGTAGCTTCAGATTCTCCCCTTTTGAGGTCTAGTAAGAGCTTACAAAGAGCCAATATCTGTGGAACCTAATCTGGCAAGCACTAAACAGTGAGTGCTTAGTGCACTAAAAAGCTGAGTTCACAGAAGACTACTCATATCGTAAATGAAAGTAAATTAGCAAGTTCTTTGGCCAGTTGTTCACAAATCCAGCTAACGACCCAATACAACTCACAGCCTCTGCTCACAGAAAGTACTAGATGTTCAGTGGCAGAAATGGCAGGAGGAGTTCAAAACTGACTTTTTTTTTTTTTTTTCCTTTAATCTGTTTGTGTAGGTCTACCTCTTATCAGAGGTAACTTTCTTTTTCAAGAAAAGCCTCTCTCATCACAGAAAAATACTATTGCAGGATATGCTAGAAAAGCTACATAGCACAGCAAAGTACTACAGTGTTTCAAATCGGGAAAACTTTAAGAGCTCCAAATTATATACACAGATATACGTCTATTATGTGCATATTAATATGCACACAAGTATCCAAAATGGCAAAGTTTCTTGCAAGTCTTCCCTGTCAAGGGAGAAGCAGACCTCAAGGGTGGCAAAGTGTTTGACCTTCTAATGCATTCCTTGATTCAAGGCAGCATCTCCCACCCTGCTCCTCTCCATGTCAAAACAAACAAAAAAAGGAACTCTAGTAAGAAATAGCAGGTGTGGAGCTCAAATTCACATTGTTGTGAAGAGTACCACAATGGTTAGGTGTCCGTATCCAGGGTAGTTGTGCTGCTGTAGAGGAAGAGGACGTCAGCGCTCCTGCCCTAAGGAGCTCAACACAAGCACAAAAGGGTTTCTGCAGCAGGCAGAGGGGCTGGACCTGATTCATGGTGCCTCTCACTGCTCCCAGCAGACCCACAGTACATAAAGGATTAAAACCCCACTTTTTCTGCGAGGGCCACACAGGTTTCAAGCACAGCGTGCATAGGACAGGTTTTATTTCATTTACAAATTGGTTCAGCATGTGACAAAACAGTAATGTGTAAGTATATCCAATATATACACAATTTAAAATTGGTTACCTAAGGAGGGGAGTGCAACATGCCTCCACAGGGTTGACTAGGAACGACTTCCCCATAATAAATGTAACTAGTAATCTTCTGTTGGCATGAAAGATTATTATATTGCTGCTCTTTCAGACAGAATATGTGTCTGATTTTCAATTCTCAGATGACATTAAAAGTCTTTGGTTTCAATTTTTGACAAAACTTCTCAAAATTTTTAGAAAGGAGGAAGTAAAAAAAAAAAAAGACAGAGAGAGAAAGAAAACTGTATTCATGTATTTCAGGAAAACCCAGTGACCTAGTCACCCAGACTGTACCTAGACCTTGACCAGCTACCTAGCTATACATACCTGGAGGGTCCACCTACAGCTGGACCCTCAAAACCCTGAGCCAGCAGTGCCCAAGACCTGACTCTTTATAATAAAGAGCTGCACACTCAGGTGTCTGCTGTGAGTGGCCCCAGTGATGGTGGCTGTCATGTTCCAGGCTGAACACTAAAAGTGAAAACTGAAAGCCATTAACCGTTGCAGCTGCCAACATGTTAGGGAAACTAGGAAAGGGACTAACTTGTCCTTTTTCAACTGCAGAGGCGCAATGGTATGAATATATACTATCTTGCTAAGGCAATTTTTTAAGGACCCAGTTTCCAAGAAAGTTAAGAATATCCCGCAGGAATATCAATATGGGGTAAGACTGCAAAATACTATCCATGCCACTACAGGGCAAATTTTAGAAACAAATTATCATCTTGGGCAAAACCAGTTACAAGCGTAAAGTCTAATGCCAATCAGTTCTCATTTTCTTTTTATTTTTTCCTTCCGTTTGGAAACATTTGTAAGTAAAACTGAATGCTTTGGAAAAAAGCCAAATAACCCTATGTGGTAAATACTGTTTGCTTGGTTTTAATTAGTATTTGTGCCCCCTCCACCCAGTGAACATTGTTTGTTCTACATTTATTTTGTAACAATCAGAATTTTGCTCCCAAAAGGAACAGTGTAAACGTGCACCTGACCATGCTTCAGGGATACACTACCCTAGGTTTAATGCAAAATTACATCTATGCTTCTATATTCCCTTGACTTCTTTACTTACACAGTTCCTTTTAAAAAAAATCCATGCACCGTTGGGCTTGATATCAAGTGATATCATTAATTATATCTCAATTCCCACTCTGGTTTTAAAAAAGACCCAAAGCAATTTTATTGACAACAAGAAAAACATTGTACTGTGCTAGAAAGATGAGCAGGAATTTAGTATTTTCTTTGTAGAAGTATTTGTTAAGGACCTCACCTGAAACCTGGGACATATCTTGAGCCTCATCTGTTTCCATTTTCCTCAAGTTATCTGAGAAGACAGGAAGAGCCT
>VXAY01002874.1:404765-414765 GCA_013399855.1 Oxyruncus cristatus | reverse complement strand
GTTTTTTTTGTTTGTTTGTTTTTTTTTAATGGAGGTAAACTGGAGTACAATTTGTTGTGGGTTTTTTGTTCTGTTCTGTGTTTGGTTGTTTGTTTTTTTTTTTAAGTGCAATACTCCTAGCTTGGTTTGTGTGAGGTTCGATGACTACCTGTCCTGAAACACATCTGCCCTCAGATCTCACACTAACAACTTCAGGGTTTATCCTGGATTTAGGTGATTTTACGACATTCAGCAAAGCTGATCCATTTCCCAGGGATGAAACACAGAGAGAAAATAGAGCTGGTGTAAAAGTTATGATGGAATGATTTCCCCCCCCCCAATAATTATTTAGAACAATTAAACATAGTTCCTAAATGTAGAGTAAGATTTGTAAATAGTAAGGAATTGATAGAAACAAAACCAAAGAACTTTAAAAAATCCTCAAAGGTGTTTTGAATCCCTCCCAGAGGAGAACTGTACTTCTGTGGTATCTGGTAAATCATAATGAAATCCCAGCTGACTTCAGCTTTGGCTCTGTATCAGCAAAGAATATATGATAGGACATCCCCTCTCCCCTCCAATTCTGCAACGAGCCATGCACAGGTTTTGGTTCTGTGTCTGTTGAAAGGTTTTTCACTGGACTTGAGTGTAACATGTCTTGGGCTAAACTTTTAAGTGCTAAGAGTAGACTGTATGCCTTTGCCCTTGATATGCTAAATCTATGAATAGGAAAACATGTCCTGTTTTTTTCTTCCTTTCCTTCTCTGAAGAATCAGCAAAGACATTGTCACTGACTTTCCAGAAAACAAGAGAGCCCTATGTATGGATATGAGGATTTGCACTAAACAATCTATTTGTTATCAATTTGTAAATTAATAAATCTTTACAAAGATTTTTCTAAAAAACAATGTTTTAGAATTGTTTATGACGTGAAACCCTAAATTACTGTCTGTTGCGGTTTGGTAAGAAAAAGATGTTTTGTAATTTTTCATTGTTTAAATTTTATCTATGAATCAAATTTGTCACTAGCATAAGAAGTGTGTGTATGACTTTGTTGTCTTCAACGCAGAAGCATCTGTTTAGGTTATCAGCTAATTTAGGAGCCTGAAGTTAGAAATCAAAAGCTGAGTGGGCACCTGACTGAAGCAATCTTGCTCTCAAATGCTGAACGTGTGTTGCTCTCATTTATAGCAGGAAAGGGATCAGCACCTAGGTAATAACAGATAATTCTTCTATTTAGGAATACAAATAGCTTCAAAGTTTGGCCCCTTCTTTCAAGAACTACAAAATAGACAAAATTCCTTTCAAAATAGATAAAACTATATCTTCAAGGTTGTTCAGATAAAGAACTCTAACCTGTACATTTTCCTCTTCAGACTACGAATACCAGATTAAAAAATGAAGCTACCATAATCCTTTGGAAAAAGAATAAAATATTGCAACCTTAAGATAATTCATAACACACAAAAACCCTGGAAAGGCTATGTTGATTTTGTTTTTAATAAGGAAGCACCTAAGTGACCATGCTCACACAAAAATTTTGGACTAAAGTTAGTCAACATTTGTCCATGTTATCACCCTGAGTCCAAAGAAAATTTACATGGGACTGATTCTTCTCCTTCCAACTCTCTATACAATATAACTTGTGCTATGTCCTAATAATATATCAAAATACACCATGTGAATCAGTGAGGTACTTTTCTATTTATACCTAGTGTCAATTACAACAAGAAGTGGATTTGGGGACCTTTTAGAATTCCAGGTGTAAATAGGAAGTCATTGCAACGTCAAGATTTTTTAAGCTTTCAGAATACAGCAAATTAATTATTTGCAAATCTTGGTCTATTATTTCATCTCCCATTTTACAATGCAAATTCAAAAGTGAACCTCCTTGTCGAGAAAATGAATGCTTAGAATTTATACAGTGCTTCATCGATTCAAATAAAGCATGTGTAAGCACATCAGTCCTCCTACAAACCCTGCTCTCTTAGGATATTAGAAGATTGCAAGACTGGGACATTGATGTGATTCAATGGAATGACCTAATCCACTGCTAAAGATGAGCTATGTTTTCTCCTCTTCTGTGTTTTCCAAGCTACATACATACTGACTCCTCTGGGACAAGATGTGTTTTATACTCAGCACACAGTGGAACCTCACTTATGGTAAGGAAATGAAATAAGATACGTTGACATTTGTGGAACCACTTTGGACTTACACCAGCACACCTAAACTCAGAGCTGTCCTTCCATCTACAGCTAGCTCTACCTCTGGTGCTGCACGGAGTCCACAAACGTATACCACATCCAGCTGCATGTTTCCTGACAATTTGTAGGTATAGCCTTGCTGAGCAGACAGACAGGTCCCTGAAGGTACAGTCCTGTCTTGAGTGCACCCCACAGGGGCTGGTCCTTTCCATGAAACCTCAAAGCAGAAAGTGAGTGCTCACAAAGTTTTGGTGGGCACGAAATTAACTTTCTACAAGGGACCTGGTATTCTGCAGGGGCTTTTGCAAATAAAAAAAGCAAAGGGAAGATGTGTTCTTCAGTGGTGGCAGTTCTGGGTTAACTGCGATAAAACAAACAAGCAAAGAGGCAAACCCCAGCCTTGGTTCCACAGCCACCTTGGGGAAAGGCCTGACTTTGCAGCCCTTGCTTACGCAACCTGCCCTGCGACAGGAAAAGGGACCGCTTGTGCAGGTCACTGGAGCAGCTGACCCTAATGGAGTGCTGGTGTGTGAGCACGTCTCCTCTTTGTGGTCTGTGACATGTCTCACTGGCTCCTCATCACATAGGCTGCAGCTTTACCAAATGAAAAATCCAATCCAGTAAACAAAACCATAAACCCCCAACCTGCTTTAAAACCTAAGTTGAAGAAAAGATCCTAAAATGGGTCCTAGATGCAACCACCCATGACATATAAACTTCAATTCTACTGTGTTTTTAAGCCTGCAGCCTCCTTTTGCTTTGCTAATTTATTTATTAAACACCTATAGCTCCTAAAATACCTGACGGAAGAATGTGCACACTAAAAAGAGGTTAGGAGCGATATGTCATCACGTGTGCGTCATCAGTCTTTTGGGATTTAAGCTGGGAGTTGCATCTTCCTGCAGAATGGCAGTACAGTTGCATTTCTAATTGCACCAGAGGGTCTCGACCTAGAAGAACCAAGCCTCTTGCATCTGCTGATTTCAAGGAGTATGAGGCAACAACCAAGAGCGGAGGTGAATAAAGGCACCATTGTAAAAGGATTTAACATTTAGCTTCCTTTTAAACCAAAGACCTATTATATATGTATTTTTAAATAGGCTTGTAACCTCACATACGAGTGTGCTACATATGACTGAACATGCAACAGGAAGACTGTTAAACATGGAAAAAAGGTAATTTGTATTGTACAACCAATCTTCAAATACTTGAAGAAAACTGCTAGAATCCTACAAACTAGTTTTAATTAAAAGCATCCAATATCTCAGTAAGCAGCTGATAATTAGCCTTATTATTGTAATTTAATATGCTACACTTCACAATCTCTGTGAATGACTCTAGAAGCATTTTAATTCTATTTTTAATTTCCACCTCATCACACAGCTCAGTGTAAATAATAACTACAAAGCTGAGGGGTGGTCCTTTCTGAAAACTAAAAACGGAGGGTCATATTAAGCACTTTAAAGTCCTTCCATTTCTGCTTTAAAAACCAAAACAAATACCTTCAGGTCTTTTAAAGGACTGCATTAAACAGAAAAAAGGTTAAAACAAAGTGGATCAATTTATCTCCCTCTGCACTAATTCCGTATTCGGTATTTTCTACATAGTCTAGGGAGATGTTTAGTTTATTCAGTCATTTCTCTGTTCCTGCCTAGTGTAAATTCTGGTTAACTACACGAATTGACAATACAATTACGAGCATACAGTGAAATTTCAATGGAGAGCTCCTGTCTGCAAAATGAAGGAAGTGTTGTAATTCAACACACAAGATTAAGAAAAGAGCTCTGCTAACAGTGCATATGTGAAACATTTATATGTCTGGCACACGTAAAATTAATTTCCATGTTAGTGAACAATTGTTAGGGTGTAAAAAAAGTTGTCTCAAAGATCCTACGTAATTCTCAGTTCTTTGGGAATTCTTTTTCAAAGCACTGACAAATGACAAAAAGTGCATCTTGGATCCCATTTGTGTTTTCCATACATGCTCTTCTTAGTATTCTCTGTGCTTGAGCTATATTCATGTAACAATTCAACGCTAAAGGAGATAATAAAAAGAAATCCATTCTTTTATTGACTTTGTGTGCAAATCACTGGACTTGATATCATTGCAAATATGAAAAAGGTTCTTCCTTCAAGATTTTGAATTGCAACCAGAGTCATTATAAATTGTTTCCACAATATGAGAAAAATATGAAGGTAATTTTCCTAATTAAGGCCAAGTTTTATTAACTCATTAAACCCTGTCACCTTTATTCACTAAAAATCAAGCAGAAAAGTGGAATAAATTCAGCATGACAAAGAAAACGCACACATTTCCATCTTATAAATAAACTGACTATAAAAGGTGAGGGGTGTAAATTAAGGCACTCAATCTAAGAACATAGCACATTCTCAAGTGGCCAAATAGAGCTCTTGGATATTCTTCCAGGGCTCTCACTCAAGTGAAGGCAAACAGCACATGTGAAACTGTACTTTTTGTATCTACCTGTATACAGGATTTAAAAAGTGTAGGATGTCCTCAGCACAGCGTATCTAAATATGCAACAGAGAAAACATAAAAGAATCCCTCTATATCTAGAATTGTTATTGCCAAGTATCCCCAACAATGTATCAGTAGTTAATTTGTCCAAATTATAGGACGTTTCAGTAACTGTGCTTCCTGATCACAGAATTGCTTCCTAATTTCCCTTCAAACTGTTCAGGCTGTTACGGATTATTAAAGGAAATTACCAGCCTGAATAAGCATATTAGACATCTGTGTGATTTCCCCCACAAACACTTTAAATAAACCTAAAAGTAACTTGTAAAATTAAAATGAATTAGCAAGTTCCTCCACACTACATATTTGAGTTAACTCACTCTACTGTTGTATATATTTTGGATCCAATCTATTATGGACAATTCCAGTTTTATATTGCAACTGCTCTGCTGCTCTCAGTGAGTTGAAACAAGCAGAAAAACGAAGCAATTCAGCGGAGAATCAGATCTCTCTTACTGAGCAAGTTTCTCTTTTACTGAGAAAGTTAGAGCAACCGGGATCAGAAGAAAAAATGTAAATCTTTCACATGAAATAAGCAAAATAACGAAAAGAAGTGGACAGTTCCCATTGTTTAAAAAATGTGATGATTTCAGTGTGACTGCTCATCAAAACCTGCAGTCTGAATGGCCTTTTGAGGCATTTATACAAGAAGCACAAGCATGTCATGCAGGTCCCGAATCTGCACTATCCCATCCCCATGAACTTGCAACAGTGCAAATAAAGCTAAGAACACACATTTATCTTCTCGGAACTAGGATCTACTTTTGCAGTCACCTGCTTGGTGCGAAAAACCCTGTAATCTCTTCTTGTTTACCACTTAAAGTATGGAGGAAGGTGTGTCTTAACGGAGAAGGGTAAGGCAGAAGTTGTTGCATCGTAATAACGATGCATCACAACACACCCTATGGTACTAACATAATTCTGTTCAAATTTAGGGAGCAACCAAAACTCTCCAAGTTGTAGTTAGGTTTATGTATTGATTAAAGACATAGGGACAAAAAGCCACAGCTCACATTGGAAGCAGGAAGTTTCCCAGCTGAAGTCTGTTCCTTTTGCTGGATAGCCACCAGGGAGATAAAACTGCAGTTACTTTGGACTAACGGAAGGTATTTAAAGTAGCCTCCCGTTTAAAAATTGCCATAAAGCTGACAGGACTAAGGCTGCCTGCCTTGCTTCAGATGATATTCAGACTCATATCTAAATGCTGTTCCCCTCCAGTGTTGGGTGGGGAGCAAAAATAATCTTTGGATTATAGAAAAAATATCAGTGAGGAATAGGTCTTTTCTCTTTTGACTTCTGCATTGAGTTGCAAGCATTTAAAAGGCTTCCTAAAGAATCATAGTCCCAGAAAAAAATGAACAGAGCTCTTACCTTCAGCTCCTCAAGTGACATAATGTATTCCTGGTATCCTTCTTTCTTTCTGAGTGATTTTATACTTGCTGGAAAAGTGGGGTTTGTCACTTGGGAGGGGAATTCCAGGGGAGCCCACTACCGTGCCAGCAGCACATCCTGCTGTACTCTCATAAGGATGAAAACTTTTTCCAAAAATCCCATTATTCCTACACTACATTCTACTACTTTACTATGTTTTCTTTCGTCTAATTCTATTACTTTTAATAACAGTAGAAAGTAATGACTGGTCAAAATGTAATCAAGTACATATGTGAATCTTGACCAAAAAATAATAAAATTCACAATGGACTCAGCTCTTCTTGCACATAAAACAGAAGGAATAAAATCCCACAAGTCTTCAGTGGAAGTTTTCCTGACAAAGAGCCACACAATAAACCTGTGATCCATGACTTTTGATATTCTCTGGACTTTTTAAGAGAACGTTGCCAAAAATGATCTGCCAGAACAGCATACAACTCATTATGCCCTTGTTTTCTGTTGCTGAAATACAGACTGGACCCATTTCCTTGTTTTCTGCAAGATTGTGGTGTTAGCGCAAGAAGTACCTAAGCTCAAATAAAATATGCTTGGAAATGTTTTTGGCTTCATTTTGAAATTATCCAATTTTAATGATGAGAAAGAAGTTTTGCATTGTTGTTAAACTCTGTGGATTGATTCTCCAGTTACATTTCTGCATTGCTATGCAGTGGAAGTGGCAAGCAGACCAGGTTTTTGGTATTAAGGTCTACAAGGGAAAGCAAAACTGCTATAGTAATGCCGAGATGGAGACTATTGCATTTTTTTACTGTACAGTGCATGTAACAAAAATGACAAAGGCATTTTTCATGCTTATGTAAGGAAACCAGCAACCACATCATTCCCAGAGGGAGCACTGGCAGCCGAGAGCCAAGGTGGAAAGTCAGAGGTGTATGACAAGCTTATCTCTACTGCAACTCCTGAGTATGGGACCTACTAAAAATACACCAACTCACTTTTCTCACTTGAATTTAAGTAGCCACCCTGAGAAATACTCAGCTGGGATAAATGATGCACATAGGAACAGTGTCTAAGCTTCTCTAGTTACTGGGACCATGAAGGGCAAAGAGACAAGAATCCTCTCCCCTGTCTTCCCATCATTACATTGGCTCAGAGAGATTAGTGCTCTTTCTGCCTCTTTAAATACCAGGGTCCACCAGTCCTTTCCGACTGAATTAGGACAGTTAGTACAATTTCACATTATGCCTCTGCATTCCTGTCATTTCAACTGGAAGCCATACCCGGTAGGTAGAGGACTCTTGCAGGTATCAGTGTATTAGGTTTGAAATCCTGGCTGCTGAGGATGACCAGCATTGGCCTTTCATTTACTTCCGTCTGGTCAGTCTTCTCACTCAGTGGATAAACCTGATTTCTCCTTGGCTTTTTATGTTAAACTTATCTTATCATTAGGGATATAATTTCTATTTTCTTTCTAAACTTACAGTATATCAAGTCCTGAGCTTTGTCTAGTTTACTCAAACAAAAAGGAAAAAGAGCACATGGATAGTCACCAATATTAGTATTTGTGAGAAAACCTTTAAGGTTGGAAGCATGTCTGGGGTAATAGAAACATGAACTAAGTAAACTGCAGAGCTCTGCAGTATTTTGGACACTTCCCCACACACACAGTTCTCCTAAGGACAGCCATGATAAGGACAACTATCATTTTAAGAGCTCTTGGTCCTGCACTTGGTCTGCACTTAGTTTCTCATGTTCCCAGGCATCAGCTTCAAAGGCTTGATAAAGGCATAAGGTGTACAGCCATTCAACTAAAAATCAGCAGAGCTGTGCTAGGGATTGAGGTATCTTGAGGGAGTGGGGGGCATAGGTCTGTGTAAGCATTATATCCTGTACTTTTAGTTCTGGTTTTAGACAAATATTTTGAGTCAAAATCAAACCAGAGCATGCCAATATTAGAAAGAATTTGCTGCTTGCAAGCAATGACACCTTTTGGAAAAGAAACCTAGTACCAACTACTTCATGCTACTGTTATATTGACCCATAAAGAGGAATACTGGGTGTCACAAGAACAAATCCATTCCCACTTTTTGGACTTACAATTTCTTCAGCTAAGAAAACAAACAAAAAATAAACAGTTACCTAAGGGCAAAAATTTGGTTTGGAAAATTCAGAAGCAACTACATTTTCATATAGGAATGTCATCTCATCCTTCATTTTCCTATTTCACTAAGGCTTTAAACACCTTAAACTATGCGATTTACCAGCAAGGTGAGAGAGCAGTGCCACAAGCAACTCAGAATGTGCCCCTGTGCTTAGCTGATTATTCAGATAAAGTCTTTCCAAGTATTTGAAAGGAATTTTAGTACCTACTTCTAAATGCAGTATATTAATACGCTTTTTCTTTACATTTCAATGATAATTTATAATGCTTAATAGAGAGTCATACTACATGGTACTCCAGTATGCATGTGAGTTACAATTGATGTGAGCAGTCAACCGAAGCTAACAGAGTGTGTCTTTTAAAGGATTTGGACCTTACAATGCATTACAGCTTCAAAATTTAAAACGGAACTATTAAAGTCTAACAAATGGGTTGCTAATGCGAACGCATGAAAAATAATCAGGGTTATATACCTGGTTTATTTCATTTGGGGTTTTTTTTGGACAGTTGGACAGTAAACGCATACGGATGTAGCTTTGGTAGCATGCAGATATTGAAAAGAAAAATAAGTAGTCAAGAAGCTCTAATTCTAACTTCTGATTCCCACACAAAGTCCTTTGAAAATACTGCTTACACTTACATGTGTAAGCAGACTCACTGAAAGGAAGAGAAAAAAAAGGAAATAAAAAGTAAAAAGAAACATTATATTCCTCTACAATAATTTACATAGTTTAAGCCAGTGGCCATACCAGTCTAAAAATTCCTTCATCTCACAAAACATCTCATTTTTTTGAGATAATTTCCAATGATACACTACAAAATTTTCTGACACAGTATTATTAACTTTTAACAATGTTGAAAGCAGAATACTTTTTACAACGTCTGGCAGTATTACCATACCTTCTAAACCAAGGTAGAAAAGTAATCCAAGTAGTAATCAGGTTTCTTCAAGCACAAAATTAAAAGTTTCCTTAGAACGAACTGCTGCAGTGGGAACTCGTTTCTTCACAAACACAGTTTCTAACTACGCACATCTTCTTTAACAACGGCTACGGAGCAAAACCGTCCCTTCACAGAGAGGGTAACTTTGCGGAACAGGGTGAAAGAGAACCTCCAGCTGTGACAGGCTGTATGGCAAGGAGGAAAACTTCTGGTGGCACCGCTATTCGGAAGTCAGCAACTTCTCCCCTAATGCTGTTCCCATCAGGCGCACTGGGGCTGCTAATTTTAATATTTCCTAATAGTTTTGACAACCTCCGTATCTGCCTCCCTTCTGCAAACTACAGGCGCAAGCAACTGGAACTCGAGCTTTGAATGAACCGAAGTGCTGTGGCTGACTCGAGGAGGCGAACACAACATCGGTCCGCACTTGAATCAATGAACACCCCCTTCCCGGCCAGCTCCTCATCTCTAAAATTTTAAGTAAGCGCTCCAAAACGCCCAGATTTACATACAAGCTGAGGCTCAATGTTTTCAAACTAAAAAAAAAAAAAAGGCGGGTGGGACGTAGAGGAGGGGATGAAGTAGATGGGATGCGATGGGATGGGAGGACCGGGCTCCGCAGTCTCACACTTAACGCTACCGGCAACCCCTCCTGACTCGCGCACCGCAGCCGTCCGGGGCTGACCCGCCCCCCCGGGGGCTGGGGCTGGTGCCCGCCCAGAACCCCCCGCCCCGCGGTACCTGCTACGCCGGGGCCGGGGCCGGGGCGGGCGGCAGCACTGG
>VXAY01002874.1:329405-399616 GCA_013399855.1 Oxyruncus cristatus | reverse complement strand
TTTTTTTTTTTTTTTTGTAACTGGTTTTACATAGAACATACATAAAATTTAACTTCCATCTACATTTGGGGACAGCTACCGAAATCCAATAGTTATTCTAGACTCACAACAAAACTGAGAACAGTTTTAGTCAGGGTTACAAATTTAAAATAATTTGTGTGGGGAAGAGGAGACTGAGGAGAGACCTCATTGCAGTGTACAACTTCCTTGTGAGGGAAAGCAGAGGGACAGGCATTGATCTCTTCTCTGTGGTCACCAGTGACAGGACCTGAGGGAATTTCCTGAAGTTGTGTCAGGGGAGGTTTAGGTTGGTTATTAGAAAAAGGTTCTTCACCCAGAAGTTGGTTGGGCACTGCAATATGTTCCCAAGGGTCACAGCACCAAACCTGACAGAGTTCAAGAAGCATTTGGATGATACTCTTGGGTACATAGTGTGACTCTTGGGGATGTCCTGTGCCAGGCTAGGAGTTGGAGTTGATGATCCTTGTGGGTCCCTTCCAACTCAGCATATTCTGTGATTCTGTGATTCTCTTACTTAAAATGCCTCAGAACAGAACCACAATCATTTCTGTACTAGTACATATCCATAGGATTTACAGAATTCTTTGAGAAAAAACATGCAGATTCCAGCACAGGGCAACAAAGACAATGAATGGACTAGAACACCTCTCCTGTGAGAAAAGGCTGTGGTAGCTGGGACTGTTCAGCCTGAAGAAGAGGAGGCTCAAGGGAATCTTAGTGTCTAAATAATTGATGGGAGGGAAGAAAGAAGAGGGAACCAGGTTCTCCTCAGTGGTGCTCACTGACAGGGCAAGAGACAATGGGTAATGGAAATTTCACCTGAACACAGGGAAGTACTTTTTTTTTAATGTGTTCAAATACTGGAACACGTTTACCAGAGAGTGGGGTCTTCATCTGTAAAGATATTCAAAACCCAGCTGGACTTGCTCTGGGGCAACCTGCTCTGGCTTACCCTGCTTCAGCAGTGGGTTTGGTCAAGAGCCTGTGATTAGAAAGATGTCTGTTTTTCAGACATCATTAAATTTAAAAGGAGAAATGTCCTAGCAAGTCAGTTCTTCTGATCCCTTCCAAACTTATAGCGGTACTTCAGTTTAAATTTCTCAACTAGTTTTTGTTTTGGAAAAGTGGGGTAAAACTTTTCTATGTATACAAAAGGGGCTGAATTAAGAGGGTTTGTCACACTTCCTTTGGCTATCCATTGCATCTGAAGGGGAAAGAATTTGGGTGTTTGGGTTTTTTTTTACATATATTACATGAAAGTGCTACAGCTGTCTGTTTACAGGATGAAGACCACAGTGACTAGGACCTAATCTACCCAGTCAGAGATGAAGGTGTTCCTGAGCCTAGACAGACACTGGATCTATTTCAAGATCAACATTGTTAATCAGGCATTTCTTCACTAATAAAGTTATTTAAGAGTTGACAAATGCTTCTTTTGAGGGACTACTGCCAAAATTGATCCTACCTGAGAAAGTAGCTAGAAGTAGGAAAAAGATATAGGTTCATTTTTGCTTGGCCTTAATCTTGACTTAATAAGGAAGACATTAGAAATTTAAAATGGTAGTTGACTGGTAAATAGATAGCTAATCCTCTTCCTCAGCTACTCATATGGTTACTCCCTAAAAAGTCATGTGGATAGATTCAAAAACTTAAAGTATATATCTGTTGGATTTTCGAGCAAAGGTGAAATGGAACAAGTCTGTTGTAATTTCAGTGTTGTCTACTGAGAAGCAGAAAGCAATGGAGAGTTGTGTTAATGAACTGACATATTGGTCATAGAGGTTTACTTTTTAATTTTCTTTTAAATCCATCTCTTAAAGTCTCTTGGCTATTTTTTTCAAATTACAAAACTCTAATGAATTCAGATTAGAAAGATCCGGAAGTCTGTTACGCTCAATTTTCAGAAAGAATAAACTATTAATAGTACTTCAATAAGTTTTAATAACTTTATAGTAAGTACACTTGTTTGGCCCTTGAAAACAACGCAGGTTGTCTGTGAAGTCTGTCATCTTCTATAGGCCCCACCTTGTTCAGGAGACTGTCCCTGGGTATAGCTAGTGATGAATTAGTACTTCTGATACTTGCTGCACATATGTGCCAAACATCCTGAGTCTGGAGAAACAAACCCATTTTAAGTAAGCTTGTCTTTCTGCCTCCCTGTTCCAACATATTTCAATATCGCTGAGAGGGTACATCTCATCTCTGAACTTACTTATAGTTAATGATGACAAGTATGTGGTCAGAGTGCCATTGTAGTCAGCGTGATCATTGTGATTGTTGGGATCTCTGTCACTTGTTCAAAGCCTTTTTTGGTTAATGGCATTTAAGAGTTTCTGTTAAGGAATCCAAAGGGGAGCTGTCTTCTATAACAAACAGAGCAATAAAGCAAGCTGTGGAAATTACTGCTGCAGCCCAAGCAAGAGGTTTGGAGAGTGTTCACTGTGCAATTTTAGTGAACCATTCAGGCTCTTTGTACCACAGTTCCTTGGAGAAAATGACACTATTAACACTTCTTTATTTCACATGGGTATTCAGAGAACACCATAAACATTTTGAAAATTTCAGGAAGACTGATAAAGGATTCCATTATAAGGGAGTGTCTGCAGGGCAGACTGAAGCTTCTCTGCCTTCTCATCGAGCCAGACAGATGACAAGCCAGCTGTGAGCTTGTGATGTATTAACCTTAGCTGGCTGCCAGGTGCCCACCATGCCAGTCCCTCACTCCCCTTTCTCAGCAGAACAGGGGGAGACAATATGGTGAAAAAGCTCATGGGTCAAGAGAAGGACACAGAGCACACTTGCCAACTACCATGATGGGGGAAACAGACTCAACTTGGGGAAATGAATTTACTTTATTGCCAATTAATAACAGAAAAGGATAGTAAGAAATCAAAAAACCTCTCAAACCTAAAAATACCTTCTATCCATCCTCTTCCCAGGCTCAGCTCCACTCCTAACGCTTCTGTGTTTTTTCCCCTGAGTGGTGCAGAAGGATGGGGAATGGGGCTTGTGGTCAGCTGATAACACTTCATCTCTGCAGGTCCTTCCTCCTCACACTGTTCCCTTGCTCCACTGAGGACTCCCTCCCATGGAAGGGACTTCATAAACTGCTCCAACATGGGTCCTTCCCATGAGCTGCAGTCTTTCAGGAATTGACTATACCAGATTGGGTCCCCCACAGGACCTGCCAGAAAACCTACCCCAGTGTGGGCTCCTCTCCATGAGCTGCATTTCATTTCCTGCTAGAAACCTGCACCAGCATGGGCTCTCCATGATGTGCAGCTTCCTTTGGGGCACATCCACCTGCTGTTTCATAGGGTCCATCACGGTCTGCAGGGTGGCTATATGCTCCACTGAGATCCTCTATGGGCTTCAAGAGCACAAAGTGCTTCACCATGATCTTATCCCTGGGCAGCAGGGGAATCTCTGCTCCAGCATCTGGAGCACCTCCCCTTCCTTCTTCAATGGCCTTGGTATCTGCAGGGCTGCTTCTCTCACATGTGCTCACAGCTGCTGCACAGCATTTTCAACCCTTTCTTAAGTATGTTTTACCAGAGCTGCCACCAGCACTGCTGATGGCCTCAGCTTTGCCTGGCTGGAACTGACTCTGTCTGACAAGAGACAGCTCACAGAAGGCATCCCTGCAGCTTCCCCCACTACCAAAACCTTGCCATATAGCCTGATGCTAGCTTGGAGATACCAACACAGCTGTCTGATTCCCATTGTAGAGCTGTTTGCACCAGTGGATGCACAGCATTAGGTAGGGAACATTGTGTCTGTTCCCTTCCTCCAGGTGCAGGCATGCCTATTTGGCAGGTAAGCAGCTTTTTAAGCCTGGGCTTCTAAAAAGCTGTATTTCAGTTAATTTTTATTATTTGCCTTACCTAAAAACAAGCAGATGACACTCAGGGTCTAGGACTCCATCACGTGTGGCAGTGTGCAAACAGTTCATGACCCATATTTAGTCAGACAATGGATAACCAGCAGCTACACACAGGTCAGGGAACCCAAGGAAGAGGTGAGATCCTATCAGGCAAGTAAATAGTCCAGGAACTGAAGCACAGAATCACTGTAGTTGTTACCAAGTTTTGTACTATTTGTATAATTTCTGTTATCCCACAGCTAAAAACCGGTTCAAGGAAAAAAATAAGTTATCTGGGATATACATACAGACACATCCTTCCCAGCCCTGCAAGAGGAAAGTGATGATTTGAAAAGAGAATGAGCAGGCTGGGGAGAGTGGTCAAGGATACGAGACCTTCCCAGAAGAAGTACAGAAAGTAAGCATTAGATTAAACCAAGGATGGAGAGCCCAGAGTAGATAAAAACTCCCCAAACCGTGTGCTAAGGCAATGATGTTTTCAGCATTTTGAATGGACATGAACAGGAGAGGACAGGCTTGTATCGGACAAGGGTGGGAGACAAGGTGAAAGGTGACTGAGACACAAGGTGATGAGAATTTAAACGTGAATTTCAGCTACAGGCAAGCTTAGGAAATGTCCCACCTGGGCAAAACCATACAGGAAAGATCCACAGCTTATTCCCTAGGGGAGGATGTAATAAAGACAGTTTGAAGGGAGGGTTACTTTATTTATTCTGGTCTGTAGCAACATATATTTTACATTGTTATTATGGTGTTGATCATGTCAAGAATACACATAAACTGTGTAGCTGTCACAGCTTCTCTTTGTCCCATGCCTGCCCCTTCCCTGGGTGTGTCCTTCATAACGAGTGCCTCAGGAGACTCAAGATGGAGATGGGTGATATTAGGGTGAAATTAGCCATAAAGAAAACATTTAAATAAAAATGATTAACCCAGTGTTAGAGCTATTATGGGACAGAAAAGAAATGTCAGAGAAAAAAAATATGTACCATGACTGCCCCATTACACTATAATTAGTTTATCTTTGTATAATTTATGGTTAGCTCTATGTCAATGAATTCCAGCCAGAAGAAGCCCCTGTCCTGCAGCAAGGCTGCAAGAGAGAGGAGCTGGTGATGTCTGGATTGCATAGGATTTTTAAAGGTGTCCTGGGAACTCAGATGTGCTCCATCCTTGGAAATTAAAAGGAAATATCTCCTTCTTGTACAACCTAATTGTCATCGAGCTAGTTACAAGCTAGGCACCTAAATATCTTCAGACATTTATGGTTAGATTTCCAATTTTACCTTGGTACAGGTAAATACTTTTAGGAGGAATTCGGAGTATTGCTCAGTGCTTGTATTATATAATCAGTCTAGTGGCTCTTGATAGGCATCAGCTGAGTTTAATGAAAAGCATTATTTATCTCAAGGGAGGTGAACAATTATTCTGTTTCTGGTTCTCTAACTCCTTCTTTCCTTTAGAGACTAATATTTGACTAGAAAAATAATCATTAAGAAAGTTTATACTGTTAGGTGGAAATCTAGCCCAGTTACCTGACTTAATGACACAAACATCCAGTAGTATGTATATATTGATGCCTTGAAGTGAATACCAGGATGTTTTGTCCTGCAAGGTAAATATTGATCAACATGTACAGTGTATTTTCCCTTTGGATCAATAAGTACTTATTCTTACATAGAGGAAAAGTTTGTCTCATAATTGGATAAAAGTGGGTATATAGAAAATGAGAACACTTTTCTTGCTTGCCTCCCACAGTTGTGGGGCTCAGGGTCTTAAAAGTAAAAAGTCAAATTGATCACATAAAATGCTTCCTATGAGGTTCAAAAAATATTGTCACATATCTGCTGAGCAAAGTAAAGGAAACATCCACATATATGACGCAGTTTTTTAATCAGAACCATGATGCTTGCTGAACTCATCTGAAGCGGTCAATATTCCTTGTAATTTTTTCTGCTTTTTTGTTATTTTTAGGCTCTTGGGGTATTTCTTTGTGTGTGTGTTTAAACAACAGGGACGAATTTCCAGGAAATCCTGGGACTGGTTCTGTGATCTCAAAGCCCTGTGTCCTAACTGTTGTTCAGTTGCAACTGATAGCCTGACTTCCAAATGAGTAGACATGAGAATCTGACCATTGTTTCAGAACTTCGGCATTTTCAGAATCTGCAAATTTTCGTATTTTTTCCTCTCTATTACAAACACATGTAGAAATTGTTTAATACAAAAGTTTTTGCTGACACTTTATTGTTCTTGTAATTGCCACTACAGGTTAAAAAAAAAAAAAAACAACAAAAAAACCAAAAATAAGACCCATACTTTCCACTTCCAAACATAAATAAATTCCGCTTCATTAATGCAAACTGGCCAGCTATGAGAGTGCTAGTATGATCAATTATAAGTGAGAATCTGGCCTGGTAGATCTCAGACTGAAAATGGTAATATTTCAACAAAAAATTCATAGGAAAGCAAAGTTAAGAATGCTATTTAAATATACAAAATCAAAAAAACTAACAAAACCCCTTTATGTTTATTCTGTCAGTACCTTTTCTTCCATGAAGAATTTGCAAAAGAAAGGAGGATCAGAAGCACTGTCACATTTTGAACATTTAACAATAGAGATGCTTTACAAAAATAAAGTAACTTCAGATTATTAACTAGATTAAGGAGGGGAAGTAAAAAGATTCATGAACATACACACCTTTTAATTTATCTTATGAATAAATGTATAACTAAGTAAAGTAATAAACTACTGTTACCCTCTAAAGAAACGTAATTAGGGTTCTCATTTCTCTCCTGACGCAGTAATACTTAAACAAAAGAAGCTGTCTGCTGAGTTTGGCTTTTGAGGGGAAACCTCTGTTTTCAATCTCCAGTATTTCCAGATGAAACCATCTTCCAATTCATCTGATACATTTATGCCACTACTTTGACATTTTTATTCCCCAAGGAAGTTGAGATATCAATGTATTTTACATAGTTTTGATTGACTGCTATGAGGCAAATTAAGGTGCTCTTGTTAGGGCTAGGTTGCCGTCAGGTTGCTATTTTTGGCTAGGATGGAATTTTCAGACTGCCGAGAGGAAGGCCAGTGTATGGTGGCACAGGGTTCCAAAATTCAATTAGACCATCTGGGAGAAAATAGTACCCAAAAATACTTTTTTCAGTGAAATTGTTAAGTATAATGCACACCAGCAAATACTTGGTACCCTGGATTTCTGAACTCTTAAGTGAGAATGCTCAAGACTAAGCAATAAGTCTCCCACTGATAAGGGAGGCGGAGATCTAGTGGAGGGAAAGTTGGTTGTGGCGGCTGCTGCTGCTGCGAAAGGGAACCCATCCAGCAGCCCCCAGGGTGAGTGGAAGAGGGACCAACCTGGCAGCCCTTGAGGTAAGTCCAAAACACTGAGGGAATTGTACTATCTTTACTTATTCTGAGGCCACTGTAGCAACTGGTCACTGCTGTGAACAACTGTTTGACTGAAGAACTGCAAGTTGTAAGTGCCTAAAATTTCTTATATTGCATGTTTTTGTTAATAAAATGGGTGGCAAATAACAGATGACTTCAATTGCACTTCACTGTGCTCTTCCTGTTTATGCAAAGGTGAACACTCTACACTCCCAATAACACCACTTGCTTTCTTCAAGTCCTGCAACTTTCCTTCACCACTCCCACAGACACAGGGAATTTCCAATTATTTTGCCCTAATTCTTCCAGTTTCCCCAGTAACTCTATCCACGGAATCTTTCCTCCATCTCCCTCACACCCATTCTTACTCCCTTCATTACTTGTGTCAATCCATATCCCCTGTTCCCATGTCAGTTCTGCAACAGGCTCTCCCATCCTTGACTTCCCTTGCCTGGCTAGTTACCTCCTACATTTCCCCTTCATATCTGAGCACATTGAGTGTACTGTCTGCAAGCACTGATAAGATTTCCTGTATTCCATTTCCACCCTAAGAGTGTCTAATCTAGTTTCAGCACCTTTTACTCCACTGAAATTAGGAACAGCTGAACTTGGTCAGACCAAAGGACCATCTAACCCAATACTCTGTCTCACACTGGCTGAAAGCAGATGCCTGTGAAGTATTATCAGTATGGACAAGGATATATAGATATTCTCCCCACTACTCCTAGCTGTTTGGGTCAAAATCCCTAATGATCACTTTACAGCCAATTTTCAGAGCCAAAACTTGCTTATTCTTTTCCTTCTTGCCCTGTTTGCATCCTTTAGCATTATCTCCTTTCTCTTGATGACTTCAAAACCAGTGCTCACTGTAGATTCTCTTAGTTTCATCATGATTTTGGAAGTCCCTCTTGTTCTATAATCATTTTTTGGGGGCAGGCTTCTGGGATCTGTCCTAGACTTCTTCTCCCCTCACTCCTCCTCCAAAGTAAGAAGATGCAAGGTGCTTTTCCAATTAAAACTTAAGCTAACAATTCCGTACTGACAGACTGATCAACCAGACTTTTCTGTCTGGTTTCTGTAATTTTCTGTCCAAAGTGAAAGTTTAGCCTTCTCTAACATACCTTTCAGAATATTTCTCTTAAGGTCGAGTTCAACAGTGCCAAAACGGGTGTCATTTCTGTCCCTTGAGTTCTGACCACGACTTCCTTCTGAATCATAGTACACCAAATCAGCATCCTGCCTCTTTTCTCACACTGTCACCCAAACCCCTCATCCTCAACTCAGAACTCTCTCATGTTTTTCACATTCAGACTATTGCAAATACTTGAAAACTCTTTCACATTTCTAAAAATTATTTTGGCTATACATCCAACAGTGGTAATAGCTAACTCTGAGTTCTCATCCCCTTGTATCTTGACTACTGCAAAATTCTTTCTTTGAATCATGAAAAACTGCAGTTCATGTTCATTCAGAATATGGATGCAGAGTTCATCATGCCTGCCTGCCCCTTTAATCAAATGAAGTCTTTTCCTAGATACCTTCATCCACAATTCATTCCATTATTTAAAAAAGAAATTAATCTGGGTTTTGGTTTTTTTAATTCTTTCTGGCCTATAATCTCTCACTGCCTACCAAAACGTAAGCTCTGATATTCAATGGGCCTTTGCACCTTGCCTCCATCGTTCAGCAATTTCTTTTTCAAACAAGAATCTTTGTTCTCTTACCTATGCTGCTCGTCACTGAGAAGAGCTCCTGGTTCTACCATTTCCTCTGCTGTTTCAAAGTTTTCATCTCTGGCCTTTTGGAAACCAGAATTAAGGTTTCTTAAAGTCAGAAACAAGAGCCTATTTTTTAATAGTCATAGAATGACTGAAATTTATAGTTATAACATAGCGGGAAAGGCTTTGTGTGGACTACAGGATGATTGTTTGAAGAATAAACTATGTTATTTCAAATCATAAGAAATCAGTATATGAATACTTTCAACATCAGGGTAGTCTTACTTCTCTTGGTAAAACATTCATTATTTCCAACACTTAGAGACTTACAGTCAGCACTCAAAAAGTCCCAAATAGAAAACAGTGATGATAAATGCAAAAAAAAAAAAGTCTTGATTTTGCATTTTTTCCTTGCAATTACTTTTCCCAAGAAAGTGAAATACTGAACATTTTATACTAGCATGAAATCAGATTATATGAACTCCACTTCCTTTTTTTCTCACTTGATGAGGGCGCTATTTAGTAGTCAGAAGAAGGATAAAGCTCAAAGCAATCATGAAAAATGTGGTGAACGCTGCTTGGGACAGAAGATGAAGCTTCCAGCTGCTTCTCCCAGCACTGCAAGAATCACTTCAGTAGGATGAGAAAAGCCAATACTGTCTTGATTAACTAAAGGAGTGTGTAGAGTTTTGGAGGGGGTTACTTTTCTTGAAGCACAAACACAAAACACAAGACAGAGGAAATCATATCATTCATTACCCACATGAGCCTGTGGTTTGGAAAGACGAGCGGTTGGCTTTTGGCAGCTGCGAGAAATCATGGGGACTCAGATAGGGCCAGGCTGTCACACACTCCATATGCTTTCTTACTACACTTTTCCTCCCCACTTTTTTTAGATGCAGTAAGCACACTGTCCAAGTCTGCCAGAGAAATGAATTACATAGGTGTCCCCTCACTCAGCTATCAAATCCTTCTCTTCCAACCTACTAAATAAAGAGTGGGGCTGTTGCATTCATGGGAAAAAAAAAAAAAAAAAAGCAAAGTAAAATCGTTTTCATGCAAGCCCATACTAGAGAATCAGGAAGGTATTCATTTATTTTGTGTATCTAGACAGTGATTTTAATGTTATGCAAATGGAGCAGGCAATTCCTAATCTATCCTGAAATGCATGTGTCAGAGCTCTTGTGTAGTACAGGTTACTGATGATAAAAACAAGATGTGTTTTTATACAAGGAAGGCACATGATTACCAGCTTTAGAATTTTTTCTTTCATTACAAATTTAAAATAGGACAAGCCAGTGCAATAGAAACTGAGGGGTACCACCTCAGAAAAAGCTAATGTCTTTTCAGAGTCAAGTTTGACAAGCATTGTTTGCCTCCCTCCTTGAAACCAGAACAGCTAGACATGGTAGCAGTCTCTTATACTTTAAAACAGATTAAGAAGAAAAGCTCCTATTAATCCTTAGTGCACCAGTGTTCCTCATTTTTCTTTCTTTTCTTTTCTCATAAAAAGGAAACTTATCTTGTCTAAAGAATGCCTCCAAACACTCGGTTGAGTTGAGGTTGTCATGATAAGGCAATCTTCACATCAGGAGGCTTTTTCAGAGAGGAAGCAGCTCAGATATAGGCAGGGTCCAAGCCTCAGCCCCAACTGTCAAGGAAGTTGATGCACAAAAGGTCTTTAAGACCTGACATTTATGTTGCTGTTATATGCTTAGGTAACTTAGTAGGACAATTCAGAGTCTTAAATCAGGACTCATCTCCCACCTCAATCTGGTAGCCTCTTGGTTGTGTTTCCCCAGTGAAGTCAAGACCCTGCTTTACCCCCGCCAAGCCAGCAGTCAGACACTCTTCACACAGACTGTGCATCCACAGAGACATCCCTCCTCTGCCTGAGCAAGCTCAAATTTACTTGTGCACCCTGCTGGTTGAATCCCTGTAACCCCTGTGCAGTCCCGTGGAGTCAAGAAAAGCTCTCAGCTACAGGAGCTGGTTTTGAGCCTCTTCCTCACTTGTTTAAAGCGTTAACAGTCAAGACAGAGACAGCATAACCCCGAGTGGCCAATACCTCAGCAGTTCAATCAAATGACAATAGTCTCTTACTACAAATACAGGCTCCTCTCCACAGGCAGACGGGGAACATGAACCTAGGTCTCCTAGAGCTGTAACAGGGACGATCAGATAAAAATCTGTGTGGGGAGAACAGGAAGCAGGGTGAGAGGAGGAACTTCTGCTGTGTTTTGTCAGAAAAAAACCCAAACAGACATTATAGGGTGAAACTAAACTATCAAGGGAGATTTCAGTACTGTGACTATTTCATAGCAGTTTAAGTTTCCCAGCTGAAACTGTTGAAGAGAAGGATCGTAAGATAGTCAACATAAGCAGAGCTGAGTTGCTTCCCTCCTTGTGCACTGACCTCGGTAGATCTGGGTTTTGAGAAGTTTAGCAACGCTGCCCAAATGTTTGTGGTTTTGCACTCAAGTGACACTATAGCTCTCCCCTAAAACTAAGGTCGATTAACCTCTGAGTCAGCTTAGAAATCTTCTGAAGAGCTCTGACAGCATCAGAGACAATATGATGGTGTTTTTCTTACTCCTGGGAATTAGGCAGCATGTCGCAGAGGCAATAATATTTGCCCTACGTGGGAGCAGTCTAGGGAAATTCTGAATCATCATTTTTAATTCAACACTGCAACACCTTTGTGTTGGAAAGAATTTCCAAAAAGGCCAAAGAAGCCCCAGGATCCAGATGTGGATCTCAAATCTCATTTCTAACCTCATAAAAAAATGTGTATTCAATTCCATCATCCTTTGTCATGAGATAAACTGGGAGGAAATACACAGAAATATCAATATAAACAAGGCTTCACTTGTAAGTGATGCCAGTTAAAGGATTATCTCTTTTGGAGAATCAAAGGTGATTTTATTGTGTCCAGAACTTCTACTATGCAGTATTAGTATACAAGTATAAGCGGAGGAGACTTGAGCAAAGTCGTAAGACTGACCACCCAAGACTGGCTAGAACTCAACCCAAGAAAATGCAGAGAAGAAACAAGCCACAGAAAAAAGGATCTGGAGCACAAAATCAAGGACAACCCCTCAATTTTTGCAAATTGCTTCGTTTATCTGACATGCAGACAAGCCATTAATTGGGCCAGTCCTCAGTCAAATTCAGGTGTTTTTTCCTTTTCTTTCCTTTGTTCCTGTAAGTTAATGGAAACGTTAATTTCAGAACAGAGTGTGTTTCTCATTTAGCTCAGCTTGAACCCTTAGTTCACTTCAATCTTCCTTCAAAGTTGAGTTTAAACTGGATTTATGCATCCAGTGTTTACTGAGAAATGGTAACTACCATATACAGAATAATCCTAAAGAAAAGGTTTTCATTAAAAGCAGAGAACCCATGGCTTCCCTTATGTAGGGATGCCTCACAATGGCTAAATTTTCCTGGTAAAATTGCACTGACTTTTGAATGGTTAATATTCCAGATAGCTCTGTGATACAAGGTTGATGCTCCTAAAAATGACAAAGAACTTAAATACGAGCCCAGGTTTGAAACTGAGTCTTGTAAGACAATTTATATCGCTATGTATGATGGCCAGTTTTAGACTCAAAACTGTACAGAAAAGCCAGAGAAGAAATAGGCAATTGGGAAAATATGTATTTAGAGAGCAAAAATGTTGGTGAGCATAAATCTGCAAGGGCTTACTGAATTTAGCTGGCACTGGGCAAGGAATCTGTAAGTCCCATGCTATTACCAGAATGGGTGCTTCATTAGCCTGATGCCTATACCAACATTAGGTGCACTCCATGGCCAAATCGGGCTCTACTCGCACACACAAACCCAGGGTGTTTGATCTACTTATGTTCAGTGTTGGTGAAAGGATAGCCATCTCTCTTCTTGACCTGAGCAAGGGTTTCAGTCTCAGGACAAAAGAAGAAACTGTTCTAATATCTCTGTGTAAAACAAGCAGGTACCCTAATGATTCTGATCCTCATTAAAACACAGGAGTAAAGAGAAAACAAACAAACAAAACAAAAACAACCCAAACAAAAAGAACCCCCCAGAAGTTCAGATTTTGTGAAGGAGACAAAAGAAAGACATTTTCATTTCTTCAGAATGAACATGACTATTTCATTTTGAGATCAACAGTTAAAATATTTACTCAACATTACATCAACATTTATAATATTTTAAACAAGTTTCATGCATGGCCAAAGAGTATGCAGATATTTGCAAAACAATTTTTCAACATTGCCTCTGAGGTGTGTTTTAATGAAAATGTGAAATTTCAAAGAAATTGTTTAAATGTAAGCTGTCCGGTGCAGTCAATAAGAAATTTAGCTGAGCAAAAATAGTACATTTGAATTCAAATGAGCTGTAAATACACAGTATCTATCAGGAGTCTGTAAAAGCTATTTAGTAAAATAAGCAATATTCTATTGCAATATGTTAAAAATTAGCTGTTTGAGGGAAGATAAGGCATCTGGAGCCTGTTATATGAGCTGTATACCAAAGAGGGCTTACTTTGGCTGATGGTGTCAATGGAGTTATCAGAAACACAAGCATTTATCTAAGTAATTGCATACAAGAGAACATTAAGGGCTTGGCACATGTTAAAAATGATTCCCAATTAAAATGTTATTTAATAAACAGGCCCATTTTATTGCTCATGGTCTAAAAAAAAAAATTAATAAGTGACTGCTAAACAAGTAATTATAAGGGTAATAAAGCTCTCCATTCTGATTAGGGAAAATATTCATTTCATGACCATCCAGTGATCCATTTTCTACCACAGCTGTCAAAAGAGGCAGTCTGCAACCATTTAGAGATGTACTATTGTTGCTGTGCTTATGTAATATGGCTATTACATTTTATATCAGTAAAAATGCTCTCAAGCTAGTTCTTAGGGTAATTATAGATCAACTTGCTTATACATTAACTGCTCTTGAGTCTTCCTTAGCTCACAAGTAAACTGATGCAATTTTGGTACTGGGGTTGTGAGGCACAGGGTGGATTTATAGATTTCTGCCTCCTGTCAGCATCACTCAAAGCAGGCAGAACTATGAGTCAGGTTGTGTTGAAAGAGCCCTCCACCTGCTCTCTGACTCCAGTCAGTAAAGCCTTGGTGGCAGAGTCCAAACCTATGAGATGCTGATCACCCATGCCTCTCACTGCTACCTGATGTAACTCATAATCCCTGCAGGCACCCCTGCAATATACTCCAACAGTCAGAGGTAGGAAAAATTGGTGGAGAGAATGATAAAAAAATTACAGAACAGTTTTAATGCCTGGTAAACAGATTTTCAACGTAAGCAGAGATCAGGGAGCTGGCCTGACACTAGTTAAAGACTAGTTTCCCTTCAATTTTTGCTGTTCAGGACAACGTACACATATAACTGTCAGCACATTTTTCCTTTTCAGCTCTTTCAGGTGAAGGAGACATGGGTACAGTGGGAAACTCCTATCTAGACTTGGACTTGTTCAGTTATCTGTGTGCATTGGTGGAAAACAGGTAGGTCATGAAAATAGATTTCAAAACTGAGATGGCCCATAGGAATATGCTATCAATTGCTCTCCATGATTTGCTTTCTTTTTCCAATATTTTAATTATGCTTTGTGATATAACACGTGAGCACAACTCTTCAGCTCCACTGACACTGAACATTGACGCTGTATTACCAAAGCAGAATTGTCACTGTCCTTCCCCAAGACCGTGTCACAGGAACAAGATATGTGGTAGTTGGAGGCTATTTTTCAGTGTCATTAGTAAGGCATATATTTACTTTACCTAGTCTACTCAGAGATTGTCTGCATTTTTCTTGCCTTAGAAGATGTGGTTCATTGGAAACAAGGTTCCAGGATTAGTCCGCTTGCACTTGAAGGAATCTCAGGGCAATGCTTGAGTCCAAACAGCAGATGTTAAAGCTTTCTCCACAGTTAGCCTGTATGGTACAGGACTCCCCAAAGGCCCCTTGCCAGCACCAGAGTTTAGCTGGTAGCACATCGGGAGGCTCCCCACAGAGAGGAAGATGGTACTGCGGTTCTTGGTGCGATAAACAGCAAAGCGAACGATTGCGCTTCATAAGGCAGAAGCCCAGCTGGCACTGTTCCTAGATATTCACATCTTTGTATGGCATCAGCCATTGGATTAAGAGATAAAATCTGAAAATTCATTATCTCACTCATCAAAACCAGTGTTTTTTAAAAGTCACTCCCATGGCTTCATTTCATCTAAGAACCAAGAAACCTATAAGGGATCTATACTTCTGGAAAAAGTTGAGTGAACACAAAGAGTAAGAGAGGACTGTCAGGAAGTCACTGTAGGATTTTTATTTAAAAACAAAGACCTAAAAGGACAAATGTGCAAACAAAATAAAAATTCTGGGAATAAGCCTTTTGTTGCTGATGGTTTAATCCTGGAGTTCTCAGTTCTAAACCATCTGGGCTAATAGAAACAGGAAGGGAGAAAGGAAACGAAAAGTTGGAGGTGAAGCCCTAAAATGCTAAGCCTTTTATTTTCATTTGATATTCAAATGACAGCATATATAAGTTTGGTTCAGAACTTGGATGCCACGTAAGGAAAGTTTGTTTTTCAGCAGAACTACCTTGAAGAACACTACTAGTCCTGCTGCCACACTTAAAAGGGAGATTGCAAGTGTTAAAGTCTCTGTTGTGAAGTACAGAAAAAGGGAAGAAATTCTTAACTATAAAATGCAGGAGATGAATTCTCAGAATTAGCAACCTCTTAACCAATGTCCTGATTCCCAGTATTAGATGGTATTTAGGAAGTGACTCTAAGATGATATTCGTATGAATGATTTTTTGTGTACTTACACAAAGGCTCTACCTGTGTTCCTCCACCATGTGCACTCTCGGTTCTGCCATTCTGAAAAAGTATCATGAAGATCATCAGAATAAGAAAGGAACAGGGACATTTAACAGCTGCATTCAAGGAAATGCTAGAGCTGCCTACACATTTTAAAACTACGCATAATTTCGTGTGCATTTGAAAATCACTATCTCTTAAAAGCAATTTAAGAAGGGACAACTTAAAAAAAAAATTACCCAAATACACTAGTTTACCTGGAATAAATGTAGACAATACAGCACCCTACATCATAATCTGTGGGATGGTATCCAGATTCTTTTTCTTTGTTTTTGACTTTTTCTTTCGAAGGAAGAATACTCCACGTGAAAAACACAGTCCCAAGCACTATTCCAGAGAGGATGAGCTCAGGTGTTCCATTTCTCACTCCAATGAGAGAACAGGACACAAATAATATTCTCCCTTTTACAAGAGGATTGTTTGTTCCTATTTTTTTCTCCATTGCAAACCTGGAAGACTGACCTGCTTTCTTTGAGAATTTTTAATTTAAGAATTTTAATTATTGTTTAGAACATACTGTATTTTGCCAGGTAAGACTATAATGAGAAATTTAGATCCTATTTCCAGGAGCATCTTGGAAACTAAAGCAATTATTTCTCTAAATAGACTCCAGTTCCCAATTGCATAGCAGCAGCAGCTGCTCACTGTTCACTACAATAGGTGCCCTAGCCAAAGATCCATGCTTACACAGTTCAAAAGGGACAAGAGGGGTTCTTCTATTCAGGTCTCCCATGTTCCTATCATTGCACTCGGCTGGTGTACTTTTATGGGGAAAAGCGTAGGCAGCTACAGACCTTCTCCTCTGCCTCCTTATTGCCATAGTATTTCCCACCAAAGCACTAGATGTTCCAGATGAGACAGAAAACTCTGATGGATAGAAAATTCTTGTTCTTCAGTCTCTATTCTTAGACCAGATTGTCCCAAACTCACACTCACTCGCTGCTTTAGGAACCAAAGGAGGATTCACGGTGAAAGCTGCAAGAGCTGGACGTACTCTTAAAGGGACATTTCTATCACCCATACTCTCTTGACATTAACCTCCCTCTGCTAAGGCCTCATGCCTTGAAGCTCTGCAAACGTCTTGTGCAGTAAGATTACGAGAGGAATCCTACAAATGTTACAATTGTAAGGCAGGAAAACTGTTTATTTACAATTTTTATATCCAAGACGGTGCTTAATTAGAAAAAAAGCGTAGCCATGTAAGACAGTTTAAAGAGCAGTTTGCCAGTTTAACTGATATGTAATGTGATATCATTATATTATATCATCTATGGAACATAACTTTTTTTTCCCCTCTGGGATTCTGTTTGGAAAACAGTCAAGATCGTAAGTCCTTCTCCACAGTCTCACACAAGTGTTTCTCAGATATAGTCACTTTCTTCAATAAGAAACATATGTGACAAGGTATTCTTAATATGTACGTAAACAAAATAAAAGTATGGACTTACCCTAGCAAGTGTATACTGAAGCTTCTCCATGAAAAGAGTTTAAAAGAAGAAGAATTTTGGGGATTTAGTAGAATACTGTATATTAAATTCTATTCAACTTCCACATACTAGCAATTCAGGAACTGTTGCTCCATATATTACAGATAAAATATAATTCTTCTCTGGATGTGGGTACATCAGTTTCTTGCTCAGCATAATAATATCTGACATCCATATATTAATTCTTTTAAATGTTTTTACAGAAAGTGTTGTCTTCAGCAGCTCAGGGCCTACTGGAAGATAACCACCACAGCAGTTTTATAGTGAATGCTACCAGAATTGGTGCCTCAAAAGCAGGTAAATCTTGTAGCTGTGTTTGACCAGTACCGTGACCAATGGCAGAATCAGACATCTGAAAAATTCAGGATTTTGTGTTTGTCATTTTAACCTGAAAACCAAAGTAAAAAAGCAGACTAGATGCTTTCTTTAGATACTCTGAGGATTCTAGCATCCACACAGATCCCTACTCAGTATTGTTGGGGCACCAGAAAGACTTCTCTTAAAATGAAGTCATAGAAGAAACAAGTATTAGTCTGCAGAAAGTCCAGGTAACAATTTCATCTTTACTGTTCAAGAAGTTGCAAACAAGCCCTAAAAGCTACTAGTTCAGTCTAGGCAAAAAAAGAAGCCCCAAACAGATACCAGCAAAGAACACATGCTCAACAATCCCAACTCAATATATACATTGTGGAGCAAATACTGAAAAGTTGGGGGAAAATGCCTGGACATAAGGCAGGAACAGGAGTGACAAAGAAAATCTAAGCATTTCACAGCCTATACCGGTGAACTGTCAAACCTGGCAAGAAAATGCATCACTGAACTCAGAGAACTTCCCTCAGTCAGAAAATGTTGCCATTTATTGTGGACCTGCTCTGTCCCAAACCTACTGACTATTGAAAAGAAGTCACTGATTGTTACCAATGATAAGGTACCTGTATCTTCTCTATTACCTCAAAGAAGATGACAACTTGAGATGAAAGGATGAGATATTGAACATCTGCTTTGTGACTGAAAAAAAAAAAAAGATAGGAAAGGGATAAATTCAGGTTTTGGAGGTCCTGCCATTGACCTTGGAAGTGATGATTCAGTCAGGCCGCTACCTATGAGAAAGTGTTATAAAGAAGCCTCTGTGGTGTGGATCCATACAGGTACAACCCACACATTTGAAACAAAAAGGCTAAGATGCAGGGTAAGGCCATGTCAAGCCAAGCCAGCAGTGATGACAGACACTCTGAGCAGGGCACGCTTTCCCAGCAAAGAAACAGACAGCTGTGGAAAAGGAGAGTGGGTGTATTGTCTTGCGAAAACATCTCTGTCTCTTGCTGAGGGCCCAGGATAGACAGTGCGACCATGCACCAGGTGGGAGAGGAGAGTCAGAGCAGCTCAGAGCTGGTGACGTTTTCAAGATTCCTGACTGCCAAATGGAGGGAGTTGTGTGCTGTCCGGCAGAAGAGGAACTATGCTTGGATGGTACTTGGGTCTCCAGGGTGAAGAGGAATGTATCTCAGCAAGTTTAATAGCAGATGTCAGCTTGGCTTTATATTCCCATATGGAAATATGGCTGACATGAGTTAGGCAACATATCTGTTGATCTCACAGAAAGAACCTGTTCAGACTGCTCACAAAAAGCTGTGAGACACCTTCTATGATTACAGAACACTTTATACCTTATCTAAATTTGCTGTTCAAAACCCACCCTGGGAAGAAATTGAAACAAAGTTACTTCCTTGTAACACTGGAAAGACACAGGCTGTCCCATGCCCCAGGACCACCAGGAGCATCCAAGACCACCAGAAGCACTGGCTTCCAAAAGGGTAATAGCCAAGAACAGTAGCTCAGTTCAAGTGCACATAAAGGGATCTGTAGCCTTAAAACCTGTTGCAGGTAACTGCTACTGCTCTTCAGTGTGTAACACAGCGATGGGAAGTGGGAGATGTATTCCACTGGTGAGGGAGGGAGTATATTGAAGCAGAACTGATGTCAAGCCATGTAAAAAGAAGCTGTGAATTTCAAATTGTCCATGATTGCCAACAGGCATGCAACACACATTCTGTAAAGTGCTTGGGTAACAGGAAAAGAAAGGACATTATGTTATCATCAGGAAATAGGAGATAATGAAATAGATGCCAAATAAAGAATGTAAGTTGCAGCCTAATAAAATAGTTCCTCTTTTCTCCCTCACTTTTCCTTTTTTCTTCTCTAATTCTGAAACATAGTGTTTTGTCCAATACATCAACTCCTTTTTCATTCATTGGGTTTGAAAGAAAAAAATACCCAATGAATATGTCAGTCATTTGTATTCTTCTGCAATATGAATGATATATGAATTTTGCATATTTGACATCCTAAAGCTGTTTTATTCCTGGAGTTGGGACTGGGTACTGCCCAACCCAGTGTAGCCTGGTTCACAAATATTCCTTGAATTCTAAGACAAACCAGCAAAGAAAGGTTTTTCACCTGAGAAAACTTGGGTCCAATTCCCCATTTTACTTTTCTTCTGTGACCAAAAGCATTTTACCATTGTAAAATTAGATGATTAATGCTCCTTCCTCACAGAAGGAATCTCATCTGCCTGAGAAAAAGCATTTCTTTCTGAAAAGTGCATGCCAAGTTATCTAGAAGCTGCTCTATTCCTTGTTCAGTGGTTGTGGTTAGACGTCAGACTTAACACATATCATCTACAGAGAGAATAAATTGAAGGTCCCTTCAAAGCTATGTTAGCTTTCCCGTGCAATTTCACTGTTTAATATGTCTTCAATTTGAACTCCCTACTAAAAAAAATATTAACACACCACTCATTTTACCCCAAAGCAGATCATTTGTCCCTGAGTTTCCAAGGCTGAGAGAGGTTCAGAGCAGGCTCTCCTTTGCCCCTGTTTGTGAAGCACTCATTCATTCAACACAGATCTCAGCGCAAGTAAGAAAGGTAGAAACTTCCAAGTAAAAAATCCAAACCAACAACAAAACCCCAACCAACCAAACCAACCCCACCAAACTGTTAAAAAAAAATCACTTGAAATTTGTGTCTTTCTTTATTACCAGACTTCAATTTGAAGGGAGGAAAATTCTGAGAATTGAGGAATATTGTCTGGTCAACTATATAGATTATAATATGCGTACTGCAAGTGACAGACTAATCCAGCTATGACAAAGCTTTCAGCCATGGAAACTTTCCTATCGCACACGACTACTGGAATACATGACTCTTCCTACGTCATTTCTGCCCAACCTATATGGAGATTGTCCCAGCACAACTCTGCCAGCTCACAAAGGGGAGCTGCAAGCATATTCATAATTTCCTCTAACCAGCATCTTTCAGTCCCACCTTTCCCCTGCAGCTTCATTCAGGCAGCTCAAGCTTCTCATTTAAAGCAAATGCCCCAGTCCACCTCCACAGAAGTATTAGCGACAGTTATTTTTTTGCCATCTCTTTCCCTTGCACTCCCACTGAGAGGTTTGCTGGATGCGACAGCCAAAGCTGACCCATCTCTTCCCAGTGCCTCCTAGGTTCAGGATGCACCAGCTCGCTCCCACACGGCTCATTTCCTCCCCCATATCGGTTTCAGCACCTCCCACTGACCTCGGCAGAAGAGTATGAAGTCTTGACTATATATAGTAAGGTGCTGAAACACTTCTCACATAATCTGTGTGGGCAGAAGGTGGGACCCTACTTGGAAGGGAGCACATTCAGACTTACCTTAGAAGAAGTTGTTCTTCCTAAATATCAACAGTTTCAGTGTAAATACTTTGGAATATACCCTCATCTACTGGGCGTACTCATCTACTCTTAAACTTGAGCCATTACGCATCTCTGAATGGTCTTTGAATTATGAACACAGTGTTTTGGTACCTCCATAGAGACAGGGTGCCTATAACAAAAACTACATATTACTTTAAATTTGAGGTTGCTTTTAAGTGCTTATCTCAAACGTCACTTACTATAGGTATCATATAATTAATGCCAATTCTCACAGTATCACTCCAATACAGATTTAACTGGGAAAACTGTTTTTGTCCTCAGGAACTAACAAAAAAAATCCAAACTAACCAACCCATAAAAAGAAACCCAATAAACCCAAAACCAAACCATAAAGCTTTCTAATAACAGATTTCAAAGTTTGAAATTTTTCATGTATTGTATTTTTCCTTTTTCAGCCATTTTCTCTCACCTACTCCATGCTCCAAATATTTACCAGAAATGATCAAGCTAAATCTTTTCTTTCAGCAAGAGAAATCCACTTTTTTCTTGTTTTTCAACTACATTCCCCAAAATCCATTTGATAATTTTGTAAATCTTCTGGCTGCACTAGAAACAGCCTTGGCTGACAGAGACCACTCCTAAACTGCCTTCCTCATACACCACATACGTTGTCAGAAAAAGGACTGTGGTGGTTGTTTACAGCACCCTAGCACATATACATGGCAGTGCTGGGGTTAGTTTCTCACCCTTAACTAGTGCAGCAATATTGGTAAATTTTGGCAGTGACAGCTTTCTCAGCCCAAAAGTGCTCCCATTGAAACAAACAGAGCTCTGCATGAACTTTTCTGAGTCTTTTCCCGGTCGGAGAGTCCTCCTTTCTACGTTACCCATGGATCTTTAAGCCCCCTACTTCATACAGACACACTTATGTGAAGCAACACTGAGGAATAAGGAGCCTTAAACTTGGATTATGATATTACGCAGCTATTGGTCTCATGTAGCTTGAGACTACGCTCTTGCCTCTGAACGCAACTCTTTTTCTTGAGGTGGAAAGCAAAAGCCTATCCAGTGGCCTGCAGAGCAGAGACATTCAGGCACAGGCTTTCTCTGAAGCACAGATACAATGTGAGAATGAGCACATTGTCATCTCAGTGAGCCGTGTGAAAGATGAGCTAATACACAGGTTATGAGGACACCTTTAAAATTCAACCCTTCAGCTGTTGACTGCAGTGGCATTATGGCTTCTTTAGGAACAAATTCAAGCCATAAAATAGCACTCTGGATCAAAAATAGACCTTAAAAGACATTAAAAAGAAAAAAAAAAAGAAGAAAAAAACCAATCAGAAATTATGATCAGTTACCCTCTTGTAAGCTGATCTTATCAGGGTTGAGTCACACCAACTATAAACTAATCTCCAGGAAACAAACCCCCCTATTACTCTTGCTCTGGAAACTCTTTGCAAGCAACACCTAATTTTTGCCTGTGTAAGTGTCACACAGAGACCATGTGAAATAGTGAAAGCAAAGCTCAACAATGAGGTATCAGCCAAAGTTACATTCTGAATTACCACCCCATTATTCTTCAAATAGATATTCCTCCTAAAAGACAAAATTTAGTTGGGTTCTCCATCCAGCTGCATCCTTTAATACTGAATGTGTGTCACAAGTGGAACCATGAGTGCTCCATCTCCCAGTTTTCACCCCAGAGAATCCCTTTCTTCACAGGGATTCTCCACAGCTGGGGAACTTGCAGCAGCTTCTCCTGCTTTTACAGCAGTTTTAGTGCCTCCTGCTCTGGACTGAATGCTACAAGGCGTAGTGGGAAACTACATGGTAGGGGTGCGGGGAGGAAGCATCTTCAGCAGGAAGCAGAGGCAGAAGCTTTTCAAAGGATGAGAGAATAAAAAGGCCAGGTAGCAGATCACCAGAGGAGAAAATACACTCTATCTTTAGGTCTTTAGATAATAAAAACAATGTGCAGAAGCCACACAGCTGCAACTAACTGTTTCCAAAGCACAGGCACAGAAGAAAAAAATAAAATTAAAGAATCAGGCTTTAACTGATGATCAGAGCAGTTGCTGGCACCTAGCAGAATTAGAAACATTGCAAGAACCTCAACAGACTCACTTATTTAATGGGACAATACTGAAAGGCAACTTGATGGGCAAAGAATTAAATAAAAAAGTAGATTTGCCATAGAAAGAGAAGACCAAGGGCATGATGGAGTAAGTTTCATTATAGCCATACGCCTGAGGAATTAACTACAGGTCAGATTTGAAAATCAATGCTTAATAAGTTCTCTCAAAATAAAGTATGGAAAGAGAACTTTGATGTACCTCCAAAACAATCTCCTCTCCACAAAAAGAAAAATAAAACCACTATTTAATACTAGATTAATATTTTTGTGTCTCTCCTGAGAGTGTGGAGGAGGGTTATGATTCCCCATTGTCTTGTTTCCTTCTAGACCACATGAAAACTAAATGCAGAGGAGACTGTGTGCACTTCTATGTCTGTATTGCCAAATACCTGAGTGTGAAACACTTCCAGTGGAAACTGTCCTCTGCTTATGTATGTCCTGTAGTGGATTAAATAAAGTATCGTGCAATATCATACAATTATAAAACTACAATTATATATCATATACATACTAACAGGAAAGTAGGCATTTTTTTATTTGGGATTAAAATCCTGTTCCAATGAATTTGCTGTCAAAGTTCCTTCCAGTTTCAATGAAGACTTTTTTTCCTGCAATGCTTCATGGTCTCATTTTTAGCTAATACAAATCTTCAGGAATGTGCAATACAGGCATATTTTAAGTGTTGAGTTCCAAAGTCAGACTTTGGGGGCATTGGAGAGAAAAGTCAATACACAAAGCAGAGCTGCCTTTAGTGTTAAGCCTCACTAGATGTGTGAATTTGGGCAAATATGTGGTTTTTTGCCTTAGTTTCCCTAAAACTAATGTTGGGTTCTATTGATGAAAAGTCCTGTAAATAGACCAATGAGTTATTATTGCTATAGAATAATTAAACCTTCAGGGAACTTTAAGCAAAAAGCATAAAAAGTAGCCTAGCTTCTCATTGCTCAATTAGTTCGACTCAAGGCACTTTGGCAGGGCAATGTAGGAAAGCTTTGGGCTGGATTCATGGGAGACACTGGGGCACACAAATCCAGCATGTATACACTACTGGTAACCATTCCACTCAACTGCTAACTCTAACCCTACAGACACTTTTGTTTCATCCAGGCAAACCCCTGATCTCCAGGCATGCCTTACAACTGCTAGAGCCCTGATTCCTCTGGGCAGCTATGCACTTCACTCCCGCCAAGCCATGGTGGGATTCATATTACTTCTAGTCAGCGGCTTTTAGCACACCGAGTCCTACACGAAAGAACAAATGGCAGTAGTAGGATCATTTTACACATATTAAATAAATTGCTCAGCTAGAACACAGAAAATGCAAGTTTGGGCCCTACTCTGAGAGATGCAGAGCAAGCACTTTGAGTCCACTGCCCAGGTCTGCTGAGGAGGCAGTTTCTCTGGGTGTGATCTAGAGGAAGAAGGAGAGCAGTGTTTGCTAATTGATCGTTGCTCATGGTTTCTGTACCTGCCCTGCCTTGGTTTAACTTACAAGAAAGAAAAGCAGTTTTGAGATAGATATTATTTAACTCTTGGGGAAGGAGCCCAAGACATGGAGTTCTACCATCTCTTTCCAAACTGAGAGATTTGAGAAGGTTGTATGACTACTGGTTTGACCTGTGTCTTTGCTTTCAAATTCTTGAAGTGTTTCATCCAAAAAGTTACCTATAAAAGCAAGCTCATCTCTTTCCAAAACATTTCTGGAGTTAGTTAGGGCCACATCCTTGTACACAAACTGAATTGCAGTTGTCTCACATGGACACTATGCCAGTTTTGAGAAAATGCCCTTACTAACTATACAAACCCAGAAATGTGTAGACAAGCACCTCTTTACAGCGCTGCTCTGGCACCGATTCCAATATATTTTCTATTAAAAGACAAGGAAACCGCAGGCAGGCTTCAAAATTACTGAACAGGTATTTAAGCTGTGAGGAGGTGTGAAATCAGGAAGCAAGGTACAGGTAATGGAGGATTCCATAGCACTGCCTTCATATTCATACACAGCTCAAAACTTCCAGGCACCCTCCGCGTTCACACACTGCAAGCCCATTTTTCTATATGATATCTCACATTACGGAGGCTGGACTCAATTTGGATGTGTATGGAAGTAACTGGAGGTTTGCAGTATGGGTGGTCATGTGTTGAACGGGCAGTATCCTCCTGGATTGAATCAGAGCGCAATGCTGAATGCCGCATCAACTGGGACTGACTGTCCAAGTACTAATGAATGCTGAACTGGCATTTCCTAGATTTCTAATGCATTCACTGTCAGGAAATCTGAACAAAATTAACTCTCAGTTAGCATGTTATTTCTGTTGAAAAAAGTCTCACAGTAAAAAACTTATGAAATACATTGTTATAGACATTTCCTGAATTCAGTAGATCTCTGCAGGGACAGACTTAATCTCTTTGCTGCTATGAAGAAGGAAAAAAAAATAATAGAGCTGGTCATTGGCCTAACCTGTCAGTTTATCTTAAAAATCATGAAACAGCAAAAAAATACCTTTGAACCTGTTTGTGACTGCTTTCTCTCTGTTTCTAATGGTTCCTTGGGACAACATTCAAAATTTGATCAATCCCTTTTCTTCCTCATCAGACTACAAGAGAACAAGCCTCTAGAACCAGAGTGAACAAGTGTCTCTCCTGTAACCTGTGGATTTGTTTGTAATTCCCAACATAATCTGGTTGGTTTTGTTGAGCATAGAATCATTTGCCATCCCCAAAGCCATTTCTGGCCATTCTTTACGTGTGATTGTGATTAATGGCAATCCTATGCCATGTGGTCTAGGATGACCCTGCTTGAGCAGGAAGGTTGGACCAAATGATGTGGTCCATTCCAGCCTGGCCCATTCTGTGATTCTGTGATTGCTACTGACACAAATGTCTAAATTTTTCTGGAGAAAAAGAGTGACACTTCTATATTGTTTTGCATGCAGTTAGTAAATGAGTCAGCACCTCCTTGTAAAACAGTAGTAACTTCAGTGTGCTGAATCACAGTTTCAAAGGTAGTCTAAGATTCTCTTATCTGCATAGGCAACACATTTTCTGTTTGCTTCAGCAGGGAGGTTATTATTCTGAGACTGAAAAAAGGGGGTGGTGGTCTCATGTCATATTCTGACATCAGCATTTAACTGTTTCAGTTCATTGCTTTTGCATCTTCACATGAGAGTTTTAATTTGTTTTTCTAAGTGATAGCTAAAATCTTTCAGAGGTAAATGTACAGCCCACCCAAACTAGTAACTCCATGCTGTCACAGGCTTGGTTAATGAGTGTGGGCAGAGAAAAGGTCATGTAAAGAAGAAACTGTGAAAAAGAAACAGAATATGTAGTATAGATTAAAAAAAAAAAAAAAGGTTCTTTGAGTATGAAACATTTTTTCCTCCAGAATGAAGTACCCCATTCTTCACGTCCCACTCCTACAAAACCGAGCCCCTCCTATGCGCCCTCGACCTTCCTGTGTGCCTCTCTGTCACTCTCCCCTCCTCCTGCTCTCTTCCCACATCCCTTGATCACTTAGTTGAGATGGAGGCAGTGTACTCAGTGGCTGCTTCTGTGTGACACATGTTGGCAGCCCGGTGATGAGCACGTGTTGCCTGGTGACCTGCACTCTGTCATTAGTTTGGGCAGGACCCAACCTCTCTTTGCTTTCTCTCCGTTCAGACTCTTTTTTATGTACAGACACGAACTCTCTAGAATGGCTGGTAGGAAGTTGATATACTTTTGAGGCGGTGTAAGAGCCCAGCCCCACAACCCTCATGTTCTTAAGAAGGAGACCAAGAAGAAAGGAAGATCAACTATAAACTCTCTGCAGTTGAGGAACATGGTATACTTAGGTACTGCCAAAATGAGATTAAAGTTCAGCAGATGTGTTAATCTTGCATTGGTTGAACTTGCACTTCGCAGTCTTTCTGCATTTCCCTGCTTTTCCTGATGAGATAGCTGTAGTGGAACAAAGAGGACTAAGTGCTTGGGCTCTTTTTTCCTCCCTCTCTACAAACTGTCCCGTTCCAGATGAAAACAAATCCAGTGTTTTTTTACCCCATGGGGGGACTTCATTATATCACAACTTGTCCTTTCTGAGCCAAACCCTCTTTGTGTTGTAACCACTGGCAGGACTGACTTCACTGGGAGCAAGAGGATCCTACATCCACGTTGCCAAGTGAGTTCAGAGTTGGGGCTGTGAAGTCATTCTCAACACCAGGGCTCATTTCCAAACTCATGAAATCAATCCCATGCAATTTTCCCACCAAACTCATGTGTGGAAAGCACAAACATGTATTTCCCTGTAGAGGTAAAAGCATGCAATCACCCTATCTACTTTTAAGGTATAATAAATTTTGCATTTTAGTTTTCATTCTGTAGTCCAGTGCTTTGGTATTAATCATTTTGTTGCTTGCTTTTTACTCAGGGTTTACTTTGGTAAAACCTTTCCTTCGTATCCTCAAAGGAAACCGGAATAAACGATTGCCAAATGCCACATTTCCCATTGGGAAACAGCATTCTCAACCATCTGAACACTTGGTGTACCACTGAACAGCAAGACTGTGCTACAGATAGTATTTATAGTACATTTTATGAGACCAAAAGTTGTCAGTTAAACCACTAGAAACTAATAAATGGGCCTAGTGTCATTTGGGTTGTCAACAGGATATAAGCTGATGTAAGGGGAACACCTACATTTTGTAGGCTTCTTTTGCATGAATAAATGTACCGTTGATAGTCATGCTTGACTTTGTAGGAATGTTTTGAGTAAGGAATATAGTAATTTCCTCCATTGCAACAGTAATGATCATCAGACCACTAAAAGGCACTCACTCTATAGGCATGCCTAATTCTTGAATATGATGTTGCTCAGAAATCTCTGGTTTACAGTAAGAGTTCTCACATAGTCCAGTTTTGTTCAGTGAGACAGCTAGCAACAGAAAAATCATAGTATTGAAAACTGTCTCTGGGATGCAAAGGGTGGATGCTAAAACACACAGAAGAGGAAGATAATATTTCATTTAATAAACAGAAAACCCCTTTGAATTAAATCACAATTTTTCAATGCATTAAAGCCAATAAATACATTGTCTAAAGTGTGAAATTGCATTTGTGCATATATATATACATTTATAAATATAAGGTATATATATGTATAACAATAGCAAAACCTTCTTAAAATAAAATGAAAATCAAATTCTCAATTGATGAGATTCTGTTCTTTGCCCCCTCCCCTCCCAAATATGTGGTGTGACAGTAACAATTTCAAACAGCTGCTTTGAAGACGTATCAAGAGGCAGAGGTTCTTATTACTCTTCTGTCATGAATACAGAAACTATGGATGAAATATGAGTCTAACCAAGGGAAAAGGCTTGACCACAAGGTTTGAATCTGCTAGTTTTCAGATCAAGAACTCTGAGTGGCAAGATACCAATCTATTTCTTTGTTTGGTTCTACTTCTGGTTATGATTAATACTTATCTGAATGATCAAAGAAAATCAAACTTGGTTACAGATCCTTAGGATAAAATGCAGTTTAATCAGTTTCTGTAAGTTGAAAAATCTCAAATTTTCAGTGAAAGAACATCCTGACCCTGTTATACGTTAAGTTTTGAAAGTTTTACACAAACATTTAAGTGTACCTCATCTCCTCCTGGATTTACAAGATAAAGCACAGATGGCACCCCGAAAATGTAAATTACAATCCACTCAGAGAACATGTGCTTTTTAAACAAAGGCAGAGATTTCCCTGAAAAGGGAAGCCAAGTAACCTGCCTGTGCACACACTTACCAAGAAGAAATCTGTACCACACTCTTTTCAGTTTGGAATAGGAAGTGTATGTGGGAAAGATTTTTCTAGAAATATATCAGCCTGTTTGAAAAAAGGAAGTAGAGAGAATCTCAATAGGTAGTAGGATTTTTAATGATTTCTGCTATTAAAATTTAGATAGGGTTCTGATAAAAATCCCAGTGAGCCTTTGAGCTATGCTTTTGCTCATTATTCTCTCCTGTTCGACAGAAAGAAAACACTGCACTGTTCAGTACTAGCATTAAACTTATGTCAAGTTGATCTTAAAAACACAGGCAGTCTGAGGAAACTTGTATTTAGAGCTAGGAAGGACAAGTTCATCGTCAAGAGCCTCTACTCCTATAATTTGCTAAAATCCAAACACAATAACAAAGAAGAAAGACAAATCTCAGAGATTAACCAGAAATTTTAGATTTCTTTCACACTGAAATTGAGATAATAAAGGAAAACATGAAGAGGACACTTCGTTCTACTACAGCGATGTTTCCAGCACACCTGAGATTTTGCAGTGTGGACTGGTATTCGGTGGGATAATGCTAGAGTATGGACGGGAGGAACAACTGACATTAAGCCAGAATTTCTGGTGCAAGGGAGCCCCTCTAATAACTCATGGGGCATGTTGGCATTTGCAGGTGGAGATACAGCTCTCTAAGCATGGACTGACCTAACCAAGACAGATTCAGCCCAGTGGGGCTGCGACAGCAGCAGAGACTTCAGCACAGGCTTGCCCTGGCTGCCCCAGAGACTCCAGGGCAGTTCTGTACAGCCCACATCGATTGATGCTTTGCTGACTTGGTTACAGTGTCATTGGGTACTTGAGCTTGGCTGAATCAAGGCAGAGCTGGAGCTGTGATCATGCACAGCATGTCCCAGCTGCTGTGCAGAGTCCATACAACTTGCCCTGGGCTCTGCTGATTCTGCTGGTGGGAAGAATCTTCTTTATACAGCACATCTCTGGCCGTGGCTCCTCTTTCAAACAGACAGCACAACAGAGCTACTATGCTGGCTTCACTCCAACCCAGCATTCCTCTGATGTGAAGGGAACTGCTGAGCTGTGGGCTTTCTTTGGCACTTTGGTATGGAGGGATGCAAACCACCAAGATTCCATGTGATCCCTTCCTGCATCCCATGTTAAGACAAGGTGCTTATCAGAACAGCCTTATGGGAAACCCTGACAGTTTAGGTCAGTTGTGAAGCTGGATGGCCCTGGGTATTTGTGCTTTGCTTAAATATGTAATTTTTTCATTGGCAACTGAACACAAATGAGTTATCTGTAAATATATTTTTCTTTTTCTTTTACATTTCTTTGATTCTCTTTGCTGCAGATTGAAACACAAATGCCTTTATGCTAGTCATCTTAAAACTAGAAATGGTCTTTACTAGATACAAATGACTGGTATTTAAAACTGCATGCTACTCATCGCTGTGCACCTAAGTGGAATGAGTCACTACCTGGGACATTTATCCCACATCCATAGTCTAGTTCCTATTTGAAAGCCCACAGGAAGGAATCAGGATCACTCCAAAAAGTACCTGATACCAGAAAGTATTTCTATCCCCTAGGTGGAGAGATAGGATATATAGGAAAAAGACTACATTTGCAGAACAAAGGCACTGCACATTCCCCTTGTTATCTATCAGAGCTTACTGCTCAGACTCGGGCACTCAAAATCCTTAACCAATGCACGCAGAGAAGTGCCTCATGTGGGACCCACAAGAATCACTGCCTGTCTAGAGCACACAAAAGCAGCCAAGGAGGGGAGGGCAGCAGGAACCCCAGCTAGGAGAGTATGAGGCATTTTTTCTCCAAGGAGAAACCTTTCCCCCTGCCCCAAGAACACATTACCTAGCTGTGAATCAGGCACCTCTGCAAGAAGTGAGCAACTATACTTGTAACTAAATGCTTACAAGTCTCTTTCAAAATGTGGAAGTTTTCTACATCTGTGAGGGCTCATGGAATCACAGAATGGGTAAAGGGAAAGGACCACAGAGGATCGTCCTGTCCAACCTCCCTGCTCAAGCAGGGTCATCCTAGAACCTAGGACCATTGCACAGGATTGCATCCAGATGGTTCTTTAGTATCTCCAGATATTCAACTCAAACCTACTTCTCTGTTGAAAGTCTGTTGTTGATCAGACAATAGGTTATTTTGTACATAAATCTGTCTTCATTCCATGTTCCATTTTCAATAGTTTAGGGAAATATTTGTGGGTCAAAAGATATCTCCCAACTTGGAGCCTCTGTTTCCAAGCTGGAGAGAAATCTCAATGGCTACCAAATATGAAATAGTTAAACATACATTTACTAGATCTGTTCTTATCAAGCTCTAGACTATCCACTGGAGTTCACAAAAGAAATCTTTTAACTGAAAATCTTTTAGATATCTGCAAACTGGAGACTATGATAATTCACTTTTATTTCTTGACTTGCAGAAAATGTCTTTGAAAATAAGATATCTAAGAACAGATCACTGGTATATCAAATTGTTGCTATAAGAGGAAGAAAGAGAAGGCAAGTGTGAGTAAATTCCCAAATAAAAGGGAAGTAGGAGAAGAAACAGAAAGCAAGGAGGATTTCAGTACATTTTGTTTGTTTGTTTGTTTGTAATATTTTCCTGTTTTGGCTACAAAGATGTATTTAATTAAAAAAATAGCTAAGTTTCCCATGGAAGAACTATCCTAAGCAGTTACCTATCTACTCTCTAGCACCTAGCTACCAATCCTCTTGTTTGATTCTTTTTCACTTACTTGCTTAGCTTGCAGCAAACAGACTGCTCTGAGGATCACATGAATTCTGTGACTTCAGTGAGAAACTATCTGGGCAATCTTCTCTATCAGTTGATATGATAGCATGGTATTATTCCTTTGGCTCTGATTTCAGTGCAGACATGGTTCAAGTACCTGATCTATCTGCCAGCAAATGGGCCTGTTCCAAGCCCGTGGAAGTCAGTAACAGCCTTTCTGTTGGTTGGCCACACCACAATTAAATAATGTTCTAACACAAATAAATCAGAATATTTAATTGGATGTAAGAATGCTAAATGGACAGGTTTCTCTTGAGGAAGCTTTTTTGTCATCATTTTAAAGTCATGTCTTTGGAAGAAGAAGAGGTAAGGCTTTAGGACACGTCATTGTTAAGTCTACCTTACGTCCAAGTATTACTCATACAGTTTATCAGAACAATTATTTTTCCAGCTCCTAACTACCATACACACCTGCAAGAAAAGACTACTCAGTCCCTTTAACAAAAAAGAATACTTAAAAATAGCAAGGTGGTGGTCATATAACCCAATGCTCACCCCAGCTGGCAGAGTTCAGAACAGTAAAAATGTAAGTTATTACAGATATTCACACCAAACAGTATGACGGTTACTGGGGCAGAAGCACTCTCTTCCAATTTTTGTTCTTAGATGTATGATATTCCTCCACCTCTTGAGGTCAATGTCCAACACAGAAAACAAAGCTCCAAACCAATTCTGTGTCTATCTTCATGGCATGTCAGAGAGCTTAGAGAGGTTGAGGTTGCTGTTTTGGGTTTTTTTATGTTTTGGTTTGGGGACCAGAAGGGATGATATACACTCTTGAATTTTTCGGTAGAGCTGTCTCTAAATAATGTGTGTGGGATTTTAGGTGGTTAGTATTTGCCCAACTCTGCAATCAATGTTTAACAATGAATTCACTAGTCACAAAGTTTGCCCATAGATTTTCTCGGTTTCCTGTAAACCCAAGACCACCCGTTTATAAAACCATGGGAATTTTGCCTTTGTCCTTAGTAACAACTTTTACATAATACCCCCATAAACCTACCCTTTCCTACCTGTTTACACACCCAGCCACTTGCTTCTTTTCTTTAACAAAGAAATATTTGTGTTCTGCCGCTTAACTCACATTCACCTCTACAGCTCCTCCCTTTACCACTCCCCTTCAGTCACCAGCCATTTTATCCTCATCGCCACTTCTTCCCCCAGTCACTGTATTTTCCATCCACATCTCCCTCTTTCTCAAAGTTGTCAAGGTTCACCACTTCGGTTGCAATCTTTCCCACACCATCAGTGTGCTCATGTCCTTCCCCAAACCTCGATCATCCCTTACTGCTGCTTCCTTGAGTCAGGAATTTACAGACAAGTAGTTGCGGTTCTTAAATGTGGGGCACTGATGTATTTTCCGCTTTGACTGGTTTTCCTGGAGCAACCGTATGGCATGGGAAGGCTCGTCAGCCTGGCTGTGCTGATAATGTCATGGAGGAAGGTGGCAATGAATCCCGATCTCAAGCTTCCCCAGCATGTGGGAAAGCTCCCTTCCCTGAGGCAACCCTGCAGCCTCATGGAGACCATCCCTCTCCCTCACCAGTTCCTCTCCAGCAAAGTCAAAATGTCTAGAAAGGGAATTATCTAGCCATTTGTCAGGCCTGCTTATGTATATATTTACTGGGATAAACAACATTATTTCAATTAACAGAAACTTCTAACACGATGATGTTAAGCATATGTGTAATTATTCACAGAAGGGGGCTGGTGACTGCTGCCCCTTTGGAAAATGGCAGCGCTGCCCTACACATTTCCTTGTCAGGACTTCTGTGGGAGGCTCCAGAGAAAACACGGGGGTTCACAGCTGAAGAGAAAAACTCAGCCACCCCCTGTTATATTAGACATCCTCAGCTATAAGAAAACATAATTATTAAATTAAAGCCGCAAGCTCATTTACTTAGTGACAAGAAAACCAAAATTGAAACGAATTTAACTCAGAGAAAGCCTTAAGGAAGAATCTGTTACAGGGCAATTTTTTAAAAGACTAACTTAACAGCAACTTTCAAGTAAGCTTTCTGGAAGCCCATCTTTTTAAAAAAATACCCAACAATACAAAGCACATACCTTTGGGCAGCTGGGAGATTTGTGCTGCTTGGGACGGAGTCTCCCGCCCCCTCTTCTCCCTGGGCACCTCAGCACAGGCTGGCTGGGGCTCACCTGCTGCCCCACACGCTGCGGTCACCCAGGGCCTGACGGCAGCTCTGCTTGGCACAGTCGGGCACAGCCCTGCTGGGGCTGCCTGGGTGTCCACAAAGGAGCCCTGGCCTGTGGGCACAGGGGTGTGTGAGGTCCCCAGACGAAGCTGCTCAGGCCCACTGAGACCCATCAGAACCCTGACATCATTTTACGGGAACTCCCAGAGGGGTCAATTAATACCAGCGCAGGGTTTGTCACTGCTGCAAAATGGCTGCTCCCCAGGGCAGCAGGGAGGCCGGGCAGGCTCACAGTGCCTCAGTCGGGGCAGTGCCCTGGAGCTGGTGAGGTGTCACTGTCATGGCCGGGTGCTTGTCCTAACACCTCCCCAGGAGCCACGGCCCAGCAGGGTGAGATGTATGGCTGTGGCATGGCAGACAGGCAGGAGGGAGGCCTGCCATTTCCAGGAGCTTATCCTAAAGCCAGTGTATTTGCTATCTCCTTACAAAGAAGCAAGATGAGAAGCTGTCTGTCCTTCCTGAGTGAGAAGCAACTAATTTTCTTGTAGTTCCCAAATCTGCCTTTCAAATGCATTTTCCACCTCAAAAAATGCTCCCTTTGGTTATGTCCCTGGCTGTCCACAGTGTGCAGTGACAGGCTCTGACACATGAAGCTCTAGCCAAAGAGTATCCTGGACCACATGTTTTTGCTTTGTGGGATTGTTTTATGAATGATATCATGTCTTCTGAACACCAGGAGTTCCCAGACCTCAGGCAGAGAGGTGAGACTCAGGTCTCCCAGGGAAATCCCTGATAGTCTGATCCCGGCTCTACACAGGTGGAGGGGATGTCACCTTTCCTTCTCTGACTATAAACAGCGAGGTCAAACTGTTTGCTCTTTCAGAAAAACAGACAAACCAAAACCAAAACAAACAAACAAATGAAAAAGACAAGAGCACCAATGGATTTTTTTAAATGGTCTCTGATTATCTTTAGAAGTTAGGGTTTTTGTTAGATACCGAAAGGATACAGCATACCCTGTAACATATTTTTATTAATATATTAGCCTATTACAGGACAGGAGTGGTATCCCCCTACGTCTCTCTGTTAATGCTGCGCAATAATTTCCTCTCTAACCCACTCTTCTCAGTCACCCACCTAAACTGCTCGCTCAGACTTTCACCCTCCAGGTTAAAAGTTTCCATGCCTGGCCTCTGTGTAAAGCTACAACTTTTTGGAATTATGAGATAAAACTCACTTCTGAGAATAAGAGGAAAGGAAATCACATTTCTCTGTGTCAAAACCCCCAACCTCAAAACAGAATAAAAAATTTCACTGCTTTTTCACAGCTCTGGGAATTGTGTAAGATGAAAAAAAAGTCATTACAATAACAGTCTTGTAAAAGAGCAGAACTTTACCTAGGCTTAAAGGCTGCTGGGTTGGCCTTGACAGAAATATGTGTCTGCATGCTTTAGTAAACAGTTGAAGTGTGCGTTTATATACTTTTATATAGAGAGAGTATAAAGTGCATACTTCTGACATTATGTATGCTTTTCTATATATGTTTATCCATATATATAGTAAAAATGTGCATAATTATGTATAAGTCTGCACTGTGCAGATGCAGATACTGTATATGTAAGTTTGTAAGGTGTCTATTGAGAATCAAATGCCTTGGAGGAGGCGAGGCAGTGCCCAGCAAAGGCACAGCTAGATGTCTACCACACACTTGCCGAGTTCCCATCTAGACTTTCTAAGGTAGGCAATGATTCAGAAAGTACACTCAGGGACATTGACTGAGGGCCTGCTGAATTTTGTAGTTTTTCCTCTAATTATTTTGAAATTTTTAGGACTTTGATTTTTTAAAGGCTGCAAACACCTGTGTGAGTGAGGCCTTGTTGTGTTTGCACTTAACTTATATGCACCTCCCCCAGCTGCTCACCTCCTCAGCTGCCAAGGACTCCCAATTTCTTAATCACAGATAAGCCAAGCTCAGTCAAATATCTACCAGGTAGGATCTCTTCTCAGAGCAAGGGATTCTTGTACAAGCTGGTAGATTTCTAGCAAGCTTCAGAAAGTGAAATAATTCCTTTTAAATTACTGTTTTTCTGTTTTAACTTCCTAAGAAATTCTGTAGAAGAATTTTACTAGCAGAATCTTGATCATGACTAAAAACTGGGGAGAAAATATTTTCCATGGTAAGTGGACCTACTCACTTGGAAGAGAAATTGCTCAAGAGACCATCCCAGGAGGCAATGTCTGCCATAGCCACTGATTGTTCCCTCTTGCTTCCTCCATCCCTGTTAGCTGTCGCCCCCAGGTAAGCAGTGACCTGGGAGGGATGTTGACTCCAATGATGTGTGGTCCCTTCAGACTGCGTAAGAGCACATTTTCATATCCTCTGTGCTTCCGCTGTTATTGACTGTCCCTTTTCTGCACTTTGGGGCATTCTTACAAGCGCAGTTCTTCAAAAAAACAGCTAATTTGAAGTGAGAGCTGATGTCATTACTGACATTATGCTCTTTCCATTTTACGTCGTGTATCTATGGCTGTAACTAAAAATGGCACAGTTTTACATTTTTAGAAATAATATTGAGTCACGCAATTCTCTCCTCCTGTTTACAGTTTCTTAGCTTCTCTTCTGCAAATATGAAAAGCATGTCTTTGACAAAGCTGTTTCAAGAAGAGACAGAGTCAATTTTTAAAGTAGATTATCTGAAGCACCAATAGTTGGTCTTATTCTACTCATACTAAAATAATTCTTTATTTGTTTTTAGTGTTTTTTATTTAAATAATAAAGAATAAGAGAAAATACTGTCTGATCAGAAGTCCTCTGAACCATATAGATGTGCTCATCAGACCGTGGGTGGTCAGGAGCATTCTCCTGTTCCAGACTAGCAAAGGTCCCCTGTCCTGACTGTGCCCCTGATGGGGTGTCAGTCAAGGTTTTGACCAGCATAATTTCTTGAGTCTCATGAGATAGGGGATTCCTGTCTTTGGAGAGGGCACTTCAATTCAGAATGAAAACTGTGTCCTAAGAGAGTATTTTAAATCGTCATTAACTCTATTTGTACAACAGTTGTGCAAATGCTATTCAAATTCTGTTGACAGATCCTGCATCTCATAGACGCTTGTCACAAACTCTTGGCAGTTTTGTATTTTTTGTTCTCACGACAAAGTGAAACATGGAAAAGTTGTCTTAAAATATCTAGCAAAACTTCAAACAAACAAAAAAGAAAAAAAGAGAAGGCCTATAAAATTCAGTTGCTCTAATTCTCCTATTGAAGTATTAATAGTAAGGAAGTTCAGTGATCAAAGCAAAGCCTCTGGACTTCATACAGGAAGGCTTTTCAGGATTGAAAAATTTTATTTTTCAAAAGACCCAACATTTTGGGCCTTCCTGGTTATGCTCTGTATGTTCTGCTTGCAAGGTACATATCCTGTATGCTAGAAAGAATGCTTTCTCATGAAGAGTAAACAGATTTATGATGATTAATTAAATTTATCTAAGTCACATGGATTTCTATTAAAGTAATCAAACCTCCCAAATTAAACATAAATTAATCACTTTGTTTAATTGGGATCTCAACAACTCTTTCATGGTTCTATGATTTTTGAAACATTATAAGGAATTTGTACTTGTGAATAGGACTAAAGAGGCTTTCCTGACCAATGGAGTTGAGGAGAAATGGGCTGATAACAAAGGATCTATTAAAACATCATTGGAAAAAGCTCTATAGTTCATGCATTGGCTCAGTTAATCTCTATAGATTTTTTTAATGCTGTTGCTGTAAGGCTGGTGGTGGAGAGGGAGAGTGAAAGAATGCAACCTTCTTTTCTGTACTTCATGGATCCTTAACCCCTATTTAAAGGCGACTTTGGATTTTAGACCAAATAACTGTTCTTGTAATTATATCAAACAGTTAAAAAAAAAGCTAGTTAATGATGTTCAACATAAGTAATCATGTTAAATAGTGAAATTTAATTTCTTAAAAACTTAAATCCTCATATCTTTTGGAATGCATTGTACTGTAGGATGTCTGAGTAAATTAAATTCTCCCCTGCACACTAAAACATCAATTTCCTTATGGTAATTATCTGCTAGATTGGATCTGTCAGTAGCAGGGAAGCATGCCTGACATTATACCCTTTTTACAAAAAATGATTACAAAAAATTAAGACGAATGAGTAAAATTAAGGCTGCGGCTGGTAAGCCTATATAAAGCTCTCATAGATCACTTTACATAAGCTACCATTGTACTGGATACTAAGCTTTTAATGACTAGTTGCATAATGAGGTGAAGGCCATTAAAGAACAGCAGGGGTAACCGATCACAGAGATAAGAGCTAAAAAATGATTTTCAGCCAACTAGAAGCAATTTATTATACACAAAAACACAGGTCTAAATGAAATGTCTGGATGGATGAGGAACTTTTGAAAATTGACAGGATTTCCTTCCTAGTAAAGTTTTACAAATATGGTGGGAGCCTGTCTCTGTCATATTAGGTTCCTTTTCCCTGCTATTCAGTACTCCAGGACTGGGGAAGTGGGTTGGGGTTTTTTATTTCTGCAGATGGCTGGACTGTATAAAAGCATTTCATTAGCCCCCTTCAAAGGTAAATTAGAGTGAGGAGTAGCTGATATGAAGGAAATTCATAGCGCACTGCCAGCAAGTAGTATATGGAAGAAGGTAAGTGATTGCAAGTCAGCTGACACCCTGGGCTGAAAAATAACATCCAAGCTACAGAACTGCCTCTTTAGGGTTGCAAGGTACCATAATGCTCTTGGAGCCGTGCAAAAATGAGTAAGTAAATTCTTTTATAATGGGCAGTCACCCAAGGACAAATAGGAAAAAGAGCCTAAGTATCTTGAAGGCAGCGCAAGGTCAAATTTTGAGGTAACCTCACCTCATAGGGGAAACCACATCCCTAATTTGGACAAAGGGAATGTGGGGAAGAGTGCCTAAAGAGAGGCAGGAATGGCAGGCACAGGAGAAAGCCTGAGCTGGGCTGTCTGAAATATTTGGTGTGTAGCCACTTTAACACAGGTAGTGGGAGATACATATGTGTATCTGTCTATCCATCTATCTACATACACACATATATGTGCACACACATGCACACGCATACTAGCAGACTTACTGTGTCTGTATAAAACCCTATTGTTTACTAGGAATGTAGCCTTAACCATAAATAAAGGTCTGCAAGAGTCTTTCTAATATAAGAGAACCTGGGAAAGTACTTTCCCTTCTTTCCTCTCTCCTTCCCACATCTTCTTTATTTGGTATGGAAGTTCTGGCTTAAAGGTTTCAACAAGGCTGGATAAACCATAAGCTGCCTGGAGATTAAGGAGGTTGCTACTGACAAACAGCAGTGGCCAGGGGAGGGCCACAGATATGGTTGTGGAGTACATCATCTAAGGATGTGGGAACTGTGTTGACTTAGCCTGAAGGATAAGAGTCAGATGGGAGGGTGTAATAGGTTACAGAATAGACAGAGCCAGATGTCTCTGTGAGGTGCAATGCCAAGTAACGTGAAGCAGTTACAGTCACAAACTGTAACAAAGGCAGCACAAGGAAAATATGCTCTCAAGGAGAGTTGGGAATCACTGGAACATGTTGCCCAGAGAGGTTGTGTGTGGAGTCTCCATTCTTGGAGATTTTTCATAATCCAGCTAGGCAAGGCCCTGAGCAACAAGCTTTGCTTTAAGCATTGGCCTCATTTTAGCTTTAGAGTTTCTAAAGATGACTTCCAGAGTGTCACTCCAGACTCCATTTTTCTATGACTCCATGGTTCTTTTCTGAGGGTTATGGCCACCTTATTCCCATTGCAGCCGTGAGTCCTATCCATCTCTCTTCTTCCCAGAGGCATATCCTAATTCTGGCTGCTTACAGAAACAGTTTCTTTGTTGTTGTTCCTTTCTGCAACTTGATCTGGCTTATGCACTGTGTAGGTAATTCCGTGTAAGCTTGGAAGTAAATTTCTGTAGTTGTGTCTATGTGAGCTAATTAAATACCACCTGAGGCTATGCCTGGCTGTACAACTGGACTGGCTATACTATTAGATTTTTAGATTGGTGTTTGGCATATTGCTGGTCCATGCTGAACAGCATTCTTCTTCACATACCAAAAGATATCTCAGACATAAATTTTGAAATAGGCATGAATTGCCAATTCTTATCGGTGGCACCTTTATTTTGGAGTCTTGTTGAGTTAACAGTATGGACACTGGCTGTTCCTTGACTCAAGTGCCATCAAGTGGCTTTTAATGTGTTTATCTCACCAGCGTGGTCACAGCCTCAGTGTCTAGGCAACTTTCAGGCCAAAGGGTCAACTTCAGGATGTGCTGGCAGTTGTGCAACGTGATGTATATCCTGGGGAGGAGAATTAACCTCGGTTTTTGATTTGAATAATTAAATCCTATCTGACTTCTGCTTTAAGCATGTATTGACCTCCATGCTTCTAACCTTTATTTGTTAGAAAGCTGCAGCCTGATTTACATAGCACTTAAGTCAGTGGACACTGTCATTAAAGCTTTTCTTTTAAATCACTTATGATTTGTGATGTGGCTTGCCTTCTAAAAAATCTTCAGTCATTTCAGTAATTTCTCCTTTATTCTCTAATTATTTAAAGTGTAAATTAGTTTGATCAACAGCCTGCTGGCTGTGTCATTATTTGAGATGTGTACATACTAGCATATTTACTGTTTCAACCTGATAGTGACTAATACAATTATATGCTTTTTTTCACTGATATCCAATCTTTTAATTAACTGGAAAATATTTTGATTAGGGTGACTGCTTACCCAAATTATTTAATTGTTCCATGCAAGGCTGTCAGAAAAAAATATGGAAATGAGCCTAGGAAGTACTATGAGATTTCACAGTAATAGCTCTCAGGTTAGGGCTGGAATTACACAAACAGAGAAACAGCAAGAGCAACTTGGAGCCTGCAGTAAAAGAAATTAGTTTACATTTTAATTTAAATACAGATTAATAAAAAAGAGCACTTAGGTTTTGTCTATCCCTTTTCTTCCTTGATTTTCTTCTCTACAAAGGAAGGCTCTCTTATCCCTGTATCAAAGGAGTGTGTGTGTATGAGATGAAGGTTAAGAGAACTGAGAGCAGGATGTAGGTAAATTGGAAAGCCCGTTCAGGTCTGTTCCTGGTTAACTGACAGGATTCTTTCTGATCTTGGGTAGGCTTTTTATCCTGAATTGACTGGCCATCACTGGTGAACTGAACACGACAGAAAGTTGCAAGTAATTTTGTCAGCTAAGAGTTTTACTTTTACCCCATGCAGAATACACTGGACATTCTTTTTTCAAAAAGTATAGAGGTCCTGCAAAAAACTTGGTTCAGTTTTTAAGGAGAAAGTATAAGAATATATATATATATATATATATATTTACCTAGAAGTAGTGGACTAACTGATAGTCAAAGGTTCTTGTTGAAGGAAATTCATGGATTTAATAAATGCATCTGTGCTTTATTTAATAACTTCAATATTTGCATACTAGAGTTTGTATCAGCAATTAAGCAGTTAACTACCTTAAGTGGTGTTGAGCGAGTGATCTATGGAGTATTTACAGATCATCAATATAAACAAGAAGATTTAAGCTACACGATTCAGCGAGGTGTAGGCTGTTCTAAAACTGAGCAATAAGCTTGTGCTTAGCATTGTCTATAAGTACATATTATAGGAATAATATCTTACATATATAGGAATAATATCTTCAGTCAAAGGGACACATCAAAGACAAAAGTAACTGCACAAATGTAATCTTATTCATGTGAATAGTTCCACTGAATCTCTTCATATTGCTGATGTTGTTTAGATCTTTATTAGGAAGTCCTGAAAATTTCATTTTGTATTCCAATTATGAGAATGTTGAAGTTTCACATCAAAATCCTAAACTAATGAGTATACATATAATTTACACATACAGATTTGTTTCATGCAGGATGACAAGAAGCCATACAATGCCTTTTATCTAAAGATGGAACCTGATTATTCTATCTATCTCTCTATCTATCTAAGATAGATATATATTGTCAGAGGCTTGCAGTATAAGCAGGAGAACCACTTTTGATCCTCAAATATTACGTAGCTGCTGAATTAGTGATGCTCCAAAGTTGCTCTTGCAGGCAAACAAAACCACCAGTCAGTGAAACATGGATGCCTAAAGGCCTTTGACTTTCAGGGCTACATGTCATAAACTTACTACGCTCATTACTAGACTAAGTAATGAGCACAGAGCAGTTGCAATGGCTTTGTCTGGTCCCGTAAGCATACACTTAGGCTTGATTCCTATTTCTCTGAGAAGCCCCCAATGGAATTCAAATTTTGTAAATGCGGGATGATTTGGGGACTTATTTCCCTTCTCAGCCTTTACTGCCACATTTTCTAAGGCTGACCTCAGACCTGATGTTTTTCAGAGAAGATATGAGGCACAGTCTTGACTTTTTACCATCATAAAATGTCACACAATGGTATTTGCAAGTGAAGGTGTGTCCTCACTCCTTACTACAAAGCCAGCAATTGTACATTCTAAGTAAAAATGGACCATGGATGAGGTGATAAGCAGACATCCTGCCTCAGCACATGACAGGTCAGTATTTTGGGAACAATGTCCTCTGGGATGGCTTGATACATACTTTGCAGGGCTGTTTTGTATTACTGAACACTAGGGAAAACATATTCTAAAGAGTAAGTCAAGCCTCTCAAGTTCTCTGCATTGCTGGGGGAACAGAAAAGACAGAAAGAACTGAGAGATGCTGATACCCGAAACAAGCTGATTTTAGACACCTGTGGAGGGGAACATCCCACTCAAACTTTGTTATCTTCTCTGGTTTGCCAGAATTCTCCAAGGAAATCATACTTTATCTGTCAATTTCTGAAAGCGATACAAATTCTCTACTTGGTCATAATGTTTTTCTGTTTTTAATTGCACTTTATCAAATAAAAAATGCTGTCATCTATAGCAAAACAAAACCAAACAAAATTGCTAGTTATTGAATGCTTTTTGTATCCAGCTACTCTGTAAGTACCTTATTTTCTCCAGTCATTTTCAAGATTTCAGGCTAGGATCACCACAGACTCTTATATCATATTATTTTCCTACCATGAAGTTGTTTATGTGTATTGTTTACCCAACAGACATTTCTCTTTCACTTGGTATATTCATTACTAAATAATTCTGTGAGAAGATACAGGCCACTGATTTTTTGCAATTTGCATCCCCATACTCTAAGCTGTGTTGAAAGCAAAGCTTTTTGGTCCTCTTGCTTTAGGAGTACATTAATATTTCTATGACCTTTACTAGATGGCAGATGAGAAGCATTTGGAATAAAATAACAAATAAATCAAAAGAAACCAATTTTTTAAAATGTGTGTTTCTGAAAGGAGCAATGGGAAAAAGAGTCTAGTCTAAAAAATATGAACTTTAGCTAGAGGTATGATAATTGTTCTATTGTACCTGTTTTTCCATGTCAAAATGCTTCTTTACAATCAATCCGCTCGTCATAATGCAAAAATGTACTTGAAGGGGTTTAGTAGCTGTGCATACAAAAATATATGGATACTATTTGGAGGTATTTAGAAAGAAATAGTGTAGCTTAAGACGTGATTATTTACTGTGCACATCAAAGTGATCATATTAAAAGCATGGTCACTACACTAACAACTACTTTACACAAAATGACTTCAAATCATTTAACTTCCAAAGCCTGATGATTATAAAGAGAAATTCTGTAAAACAAGCTGCAAATGTAGTGACTTTGTGTGTGGCGTAAATCCTCTGCTTTAGAAGACTATACTTTCTGAAGGCTTTAGAAGACTGTAGGAGGAAAACCAACTAAATTCTACTCAGGAAACCATTTCTCTCACAGCAGCATTGTTTTTCAGTGGTTTTACTACACACCGGAAGCCTACTCTGTTCCTGTTCATCTAGTTGTCAATGCCATAACTCAAACAAAGGATCCAAAAATCATTTTTAGTGACTTTAAATTTGACTGCTTTATGAACACTGTGTCTAGATTAAAACATCTGTGATTCAGCAAGGCATTTAACAGATGAAAGCAAAAGTTGTCCCATGAACTAAAGTATTTGTTCACTGGTTCCCAGCTGGAGGCAAAGCTGAGATTATGTAATAACAATTCTCTTTCATGAATCTTCTAACATACACTTTATATCATATACCACAGTATCAAGTGAAAGGATATTCAGGCAGGGGAAGAGGTGTGGATTATTTCTGTTTAGGATAGTGTGGAAGAATCAGAACATTTTAAAATAGCAATAACCAGATCATCATACCTCGAATCACATGAATCTAGAAGGGTTCAGATTAAATCAAGTGCTGCTAGTTACAGGATTGACATGATGGCAAGAATCCCCTTCTGTCTTTACTATAAAGAGCAATGTTATTGCAGACAGTAGAATCAGGCTAGACCTTACACTGAATGTGTCACGTACCTATTTTTTAGTTATTACTTTTGTAAGTTCTTCTATAGGAAAATTTTCCCTCCTTGAGGTTTCGAGGAAAACTACCTTATAATTTTAGGGATGAAATACAGTTTTATTATAATCATAAGAACTTCTTAATGGAAAAAAAGAAAGTTTTAAAAAAAATGCTTGTTTTTGTTTTAGTTAGTTTAAGTGAAATGAGGGACCTCTTCATAGCTTGGACACAAGAATTTCCCCTACATTTGCTCTTTAAGTCCTTGAGCTTGTTGCTCTTTGCTCAAGTTTTCAGAGAAACTCAAAGTAACTAGAAACTGACTTTGAAAATATCTTTTCTCCCCACTGTTTTTTTTTTTAGTGTGTCTGTCTGTTTTGTTTTTTTTAATAAATTTTCTCAGTTTGATCCATCTGCCCGGAGAAGTGTAAATAATCTTTACCTTTTTTTTTTTTTTTTCCAATTTTCATTTATCAAGAGGATTTCTAAGACGCATCTTTCACTCATTAGATGTAGAGGTTCTGGCTCTTGACCAATATGTAAAGTCAGAGAAAACTATGTGGAGTTATCCAGCTGAGAACCAACCTATTTTAAATATAGCTTATCCTTAAATTATTGTGCTTTAATTATGCCAAGTGTAAAATGTTTTTATACAAAAAGCAACCAATCTGAACTACTGAAGCGATGGCACCTGTCTTTGCATCAGTGTTCTCAACTCAGTAATGGTGTAAAATATAATCAGTTTTCATGTGCTAGTTTGAATGCAGTTAGACTTTCTGTTCAAGATATAGCTGTGATACTGCATTGCATTGCACAAAGACAGTTTCTACACTTCTACCCAATGTCATATCACTCCCTTTGCGCTACAGAATTGGGGCTCTGAAAGATTTAATTGGAATCCTTCTCAAGCATATAACAACATAGTCTTTGTAACCAGTAACAAATTTGCAAATATTTTTGTATGGTATGTAATAATTCAATAGGAATAATAAACCAAATTTGTAAAAGAGGCTATGTTTTCATCTAGAATATTCACTAGCTTGTATACATGTGTAGCTACAAATGGACAAGCACAAAAGGCAAAGGCAGGTTGCAACTTTCCATTACCTGTACATATGCTTTAACTTTGCATATGTACCTGTAAGGTGGAGTACCACAGACGTGGTGTTTGTTCTCAGACAACTGCAAGAGAAGTGTAGGGAACAGAATAAAGGTCTTTATGTAACCTTTGTCGACCTCACCAAGGCTTTCGATACTTTGAGCAGAAAAGGTCTGTGGCAGATTTTGGAACGTTTAGGTTGTCCCCCCAAGTTCCTTAAAATGATCATCTCACTCCACGAGGATCAGCACGGCCAAGTCAGATATGGCAACACACTTTCTGAGCCCTTTCTAATAAAGAATGGTGTGAAACAAGGCTGTGTTCTCGCTCCTACCCTATTCACAGTCTTTTTCAGCATGATGCTCCAAAGGGCCACGGCAGACCTCGGTGATCAGGACGGTATCTACATCCGATATCGTACTGATGGAAGCCTGTTCAACCTAAGGCGACTGAAGGCCCACACCAAGACCTTAAACCATCTTGTCCGGGAGCTGCTTTATGCTGATGACGCCGCCCTTGTTGCCCACTCAGAAGCAGCCCTGCAGCGTTTAACATCCTGCTTTGCAGACGCTGCTGAGCTCTTTGGGCTGGAAGTCAGTCTAAAGAAGACAGAAATTCTCCATCAACCTGCACCTCAGGAAGTCCCCCATCATCCCCACATCACCATTGGCCAAACAGAACTCAAATCAGTGCAGCAGTTTAATTACCTGGGCAGCCTCATCTCCTCGGATGGTAAGATTGACGGGGAGATAGACAACAGGTTAGCAAAGGCATACAGTGCTTTTGGAAAGCTCCATAAAAGAGTCTGGCGAAATAAACACCTGAAGAAAAGCACAAAGATCAGTGTTTACAGAGCCATAGTGCTGTCTACTCTCTTATACGGCTCTGAATCATGGGTCATCTACCGCCACCACCTGCGTCTCCTAGAACGCTTCCATCAACGCTGCCTCCGTACAATCCTTAACATCCACTGGTCAGATTATGTGACCAATACATCTGTTCTGGAACAAGCAGCAGTCACAAGCATTGAGGTCGTGTTACTGAGAACACAGCTGCGTTGGGCAGGGCATGTCTCCAGGATGAAGGACCACCGCCTCCCTAAGATCCTGCTTTATGGGGAACTTGCCACCGGCTGCCGCAAGAGAGGAGCCCCGAAGAAAAGATACAAGGACTCCCTGAAACAACATCTCAGCCTTGGCCATATTGACCACCACAACTGGTCTACTCTGGCCTCCAATCGGCAGTCCTGGAGACACTCCATCTACAACGCTGCTGATGCTTTTGGGAAAGCACGCAGGATCACCCTTGGGGAGAAAAGACAACGCAGAAAGAATCGTGCCTTGCAGAATATACCATCTAAGGAGTCTTTCTGCTGTGCCTTTTGCAACCGGACATGCCTATCTCGTATTGGCCTTTTTAGCCACCAACGCGCTTGCAACAAACGTGGGTAGAGCCCTTCCCAAATCTTTGTTCGCAAAGCCCAGCCATGATGTACCTGTAAGGTTTAAATTTAATGCATAAAAAAGAAACTAACTACACGACAGCATCTCTTTTAAAAAATCTGGGACTGGTGATTTTTGCATGATGAAAATACAGAAAGCTAGAAGTGTTGAAGTTTCTGTATAGGTCAGACATTCCAAGAACTGGAATCTTTCTGCCTCACTTCAGGATAAACCATCTGCTACAGTCTTATTAGGAGAAATGGTATATCCTAGTGTCTTGCTTAGCATTCCCTAGGGGCTTGTATATCCTCTGTGACTGAGATTTGCACAGCAATGTCAGGGATTTGGATGCTCAATTCCTATTATTGTTGCTGAGGATCTAATCCCTTTGGTAAGGGATGTTAGTTCTTTCTGCAGATTTTCTGTCTTTTGGCTCTTGGTTTATGTTCCCTACCTTTCAGTATTTCCAATGACTCTTCAGTCTGCTCTTGAAAAAGCCTTTCCCCACTGGTGCACTTTATAATCATTTACAGAAAGCCCTTCAGTGGCTATAGGAAAGCTATTTCTTACAAAGTTGTTACATATATATCTACCTCAAAAGCCTGGAGAAGCTGTACTGGAGAAAATCAAGCAGGAGAGGTAGCAGAGCAGGAATATAGATTACTCGGATAATACCAGAGACCTCAGCACAGAAACTTTTGAGGAAGCTGCAAGGCTGTCTGAAATAGAATAAACTATTTGGACTATTTTGGCCCCTGGAGCACAGTAGAACTCCCTGCCTATAAATTCACATTTGATCTTCTCTTTCTCAGGGATGCTCCCTCCTCACGTTCTTTACACCAACACTAGAAAATAAAACAGTGCCAAGACAATTGCTTAAATACTGGTCCTCCATCTTCCCTATTTAACTGTTTTCAGATTAAGCATAAAAGAATTTAACCAGGGATGCAAGGCACACAGTCTTAATTAGCCTCCAAACCAGAGAACATAACCTGGTTTTTTTTTATTTATTTATTTTCTACAACACACAAAACCAGGCAAATGTTAAAATCTCACTCTGTGGCATTAATCATCTTTGCAAGGCACACTTAGGACAGCTGATGAGAAGGGCTGCTGCTCTGTAATGATTTCATAGTTAATAATACATTCACATATGTGTGTCCACGTGTGTGTGTGTGTGTACACAAAATGTTTATGTCAATGGATGGAATAGCTACAGCATTATTTTCAGCTGTACTTAACAAGGCAATCCAGTACAGAGGACAAGCTTCAAGCCTTTGACTTATGGCTCGTGTTTTTAATATTGTTTTAACTGTCTATATTAGTAAGTCATAAATATGAGAATAATGCACTAAGGATAACCACAAACACCCAATTCCATGTTATTTCATTTTTGTTTCGTATTTAAAATGTCCACGCATCTTCACACATTTCCCTCATTCTCACTGTCAGTCACTGAGGCTCTCAGATATATAGGTGAAAGGGACTGATGCATTCTCAATTGTAAAAGTTTCTTGTTCTGCCCTATTGAAAGAATTCTGAGGACCAACTGGAGTAAACACTTGAGAAAAAAGTCCTTGGTGCTTATCTTGAGACAAGTATCCATGTTTTGCTATGTATCTGCAGTCACACAAAACCAGGGAAAAAAAAAAGACTTCTAAAGCATGTCCTCATGTTTCTAAACATTCTCTCTTTTCCCCTCTCACTGCTTTCTTCATAAACACTTATGTCCTTTGGCCTCAGAGAATATTAACAATTTGTAATACTCCACGGTGTTAGAATCAGGTGCCTTAAGAACAATGGTGGTAAATCTTCCTAAAAGTTTTAAATTTTCCTTTCTGGATAAATGTAACAAGCTGTAACAGCAGCTGTAACAGAGTGTGTTCTGCCTCTCACTTCTTTTCAGCATTTCATGAACACACACACACATAGACACACAGTTGTCTCACAACTAACCTGCACACTGTCTATGCAGAACTGCCATGAGCATGCTGAATGCTTTCAAGCACATAAGCACATCATCCAGTGATGCCTGGAGATCATGATGGTGTCATGGGTTTACTCTGGACTGATTTTTTTTCCAAAAAATTTGACACAATTGCTATAAGATGAGAGAAGTTTTATGCAGAGAAAAGAGTCTTGACGTGGGGGAATAATATTAAATTTATTACTAGCAGGATAAAAACTAAAGAATAATATATACAACAATTCTAACTAGGTAAAATTATGAAGAAAATGTTATGTAGTTACAAAATTATCTCTCCTCCCTGTATCAATCCAGGAGGAGAAAATCTCTTCTCTACTTTCAGGGTTTACAGTTCATCTAAATCAAATTTGCAGCACTTGAAAATTTTCTTCTATTATCTCTAGGGCGACAGCTCCGATCGGCCGTAGCTGGAAATCTCTCTCTCTCTTTCTCTCTGCTGCACGTCGACCTCAGGACTGGCCCTGCTCCTCCCTGCTGGGCCAGGACCAGAGGCTGGGGGGTACTCAGGCCCTGTGAGGTCCTCCATGGACTGCAAGGGGACAACTTGCTGCACCATGGTCTTCAGCACTGTTACAGGGGATAATGGCATCGAGTCCATCCCCTGTTTCTTGTGGGGTTCCTTCTCACGGGAGACAGCCTTGGATGAGCTTCTCCAATGTGAGTCTACCCTTGGACAACAGTTCTTCCATAATCTGCTGTCCTTTGGGGTCACAAATAAATTACACCAGCATAAATCCCTCACAGGGATCACGTGTCCTACCCGGGACACTTGCTCCAGTGTAGGTTTCTCTCTCCAAGGACCACAGGTCTCAAGCAAGACTCTGTTTCATCTTAGGCCTTCCATGGAGTTACAGCTTCCTCTGTGCACTCCTCTGCTCTGCCAGAGGCTCCTTCATGAGCTGCAGGAGGGTCTCCTCACTTCAAATAATCTTCCACAGGGAGCAGGGGTTTTGGTTTTTAAGCCTTTTCCTCTGCTGGAGGGGGAGAGGGGGCCCCCCCAGCCTCTCCTTCCCCCTCCAGAAACACTGACCTTGGAGGCTACATTACTCTCTCTTGTTCTCCTCCGCTCTCCTCTGGGCTGGAATTTCTTCTGCGCCACAGGCTTCTTTTCCGTTTTCTTAAATATGTCATTTGCAGAGGCGTTACTAAAACTTGTGACTGGCTTTGCTCGATCTACCTGGAATTAACTATTTTTCAACCCTGGGGAGGGGAGGGGGCGGTTTGGGGCTGGTAAACCCATGACAGATGGACATTTGACTTTCAAGCCCTCTAAAAATAGGGTTTTTTGCACCATTGCATGCATGCCTGCTTTAATGCCCAGTTCTCATAGTTGACACAGAGCTGACCACAGAGTTTTATGTTCATTCACTCTCTGAACAAAAACATCTTTTTTAACCTAAAGATACTTTCTGAAATCTTCAATGCTACTTGCTGAAAGGGCCTTTCTCTCAAAAAATCAAATTTCTCTCAAAAATCAAATTAAATCTAGAACTATCTTACATTAACCATAATGAAGCCAATGATTTTCCATACAACTTGAGGTGCAATTGGATTTGTATTTCTGTGAACCACTGATCAGTCCTTTTAAACATAAAACAAAACAACCCATAAAACATTCCTTCTTATGCAAAAGCTAAACAAATCTGTCCGAATTTAATAGCACAAAAGGACTTTGAAACCTAATTTTCTGACTTCACCTTGGGATTACCTGGATATAAAAATACAATAAAAATACATCAATAAAGTGTGACATATACAAATGCTATTCATGTTCAAAGATGAAGAAATCATATTTCTACTGTTTCATATCCTATGCAATCCTGTTGACTTCCAAATGCTTCACACTGTTGTGCACGATTTTGCCCCACATACTGTAGGAGCACCATGCAATAGAAACACAGTGCAGAAGTGGTTGCATGCTGCCTGCTGTATCTGATATTGCTGATACTTTTGACAGGAACATTTATTAGACCATGTTAGCAGTAGACAAGAGATTCCCTCTGATACCCGTAATTGTCTTCAGCAGATTGACCATACATTGTAGACACGTCAAATAAAGCAGCTATAAAATATCCACCACATGCAATCACTTGCTACTTTATGAGAAATTGTTACAATCATGGCTTGAGAATGATCAAAGGAAAAAAAGGGGCCACCATTTTAAAAACAGTTAGAATGAGACTACATGAAAAGCACATGGAGTTGAACTGGGGTAGTCTGCCTCCAAATTCCAGGAATAGTCTTCCTTCTCTTCACCTCTCCACTACAGTCTAGATTGACCTGGGATTACTGAAATCAGCAGAATTTTTTAAAATTTATTTTACAAAGGGAAAGAATCAAATGGTAAGCTTCTCTTCTATGGGCATCACTAACTAATGTTGAGGGGAGGCTCTCAGCATCCCTCATAGGTTTACATAGCAGTTTCATAGAGGACTAGAACCTTCCATATTAACTCAGTGAACTAATTTACTCCACAAGTAGGACCAGAGAAAGTAAAAGAGATGTGTTACAATTTTGCAGCCAGGAATACTGCCTATCCAGGGGAATGTACAACACAGCTCTGGAAAAGGGTGGTAAAACCTGCTCTACAACCTCTGGATACGAAAGTCGGCAGATTCTGTCCTGCTTCTGGAAAGAATTCATTAGCACAGAACAAGAACCCTGTTCTTGATATCCACTAAAAGTGAAGAAAATTCATCCACTGTTAATTACACCCACATTAATATCTGTGTAAAGTAAAATGAAGTAACTATGTGTTTTCCTTAGATCACAGTGGCACCTGTCCTTTTGCTTTTGAAATCTGGTGCGTATCTGAAATCTGTCAATAATCTTTGCTAAGAGGCCTTTGCCTTTTTATTTATCTGTGACATTTACAAGCAAATTAGTGTTGTGTCAGGCTGGTACGAGTACAGCTTTATTAGCCTACAGAGACTCAGGACTTCATTGCATCTTTTCATTCCCTGTCAACAACAACCCATGACTACAGATGACTGCCTATTTTCCAAGTTTAACCACAAGAGAAAAAGAGCAGAGGTGACATGGATGGTCATGGAAGGCAGCAGAATGGAAATCAGTGCATTCATCACGATGACAAGGTGAATTCTTTAAAAGCCATGAAGCTCCCTAAATCTCTTCAAGACTTTTCTGGATACTTTTCACTGGCAGTGCTGAAAAAGAGTGTAATGTGTCATGAACAGAATCCTAACAGTTTAATTAGAAGATAAATTTCTCAGGAAAACGTGGAACGTTGGGATAGCATCACCATATCCTACATCATTACAGATAACAAGAAAACACAGTATAAAGCACAAAATCATAAAGGATAGAGGAAAAACAAATAGTTACTAAGCTGTTCCGAAGCTACTGGAAGAAAGGCTATGTTGGTCCTCTGGCAGTGTCAGCACCTTTTTTTACTAACAAGAGGAAATGGATTTTTCAGTTGTCTGATGTGTCCAGCTCTTTTGAAACCAACAAATTAGACATCTAAGTACTTATACTACCTCATAGTTTTAAAAAGCCTTATATGGAAGAGCAAGAGAGAATAAAGATTACTAATTCACTTCATGAGGCAGCCACAGTAGTGATGGGGAGCTATGATGATTTTGTAGTCACAGGGTCCTGGGCTGCATCAGTGTGGTGGCATGGCATGATTTTGCCTCTCACTGCCCTTTAAGTAAAACCACTGATTTTCAGCAACTATTTTTGTATAGAAAATACCCATTTCATAAGTCTGCCAACACCAGTTTAGAAACTTCACACAGTTTTCTTTTGGGACTTTGTAACTTCGACATTCTTGAGCTTCTTTGAAAACACAGAGATTAGTTATATCTAAACCCAAAAAAGTCACCTTCCTAATGCACAGCTTACGATGTTCCAGAAAAATTCTAAAACCTTAAAAGGATTTCTGATTAGCATCACACTAATTGGTGGAATCCAATCCCAACTGTTCTGTATTTTTTAGACCAATAGAATGTCATGCTTAACATTTAATTAAATGTTAACAATTTAACTAAATAAATACAATTATGATTTTCCCTGTAGTCTTTCTGAACAAGCTGAGAAATATACCTCATACCTACCCATGCATTCGTGCAATTACTGACGGGGTTGTTGATGGAAGATTAGAATTTCCCAGGTGAGTTGCTGATCAATGAACCTTGCCAGTGTATCCAGGGATAGTTGGAGTGCTAAAGAAAACAGTTAAATGGGGGTGGGGGTGGGGGTGGAGAAAGGGTAAATTAATTGACTAGAGGCTTGAAAGATAACTTATAGGTCAGTTCTAAAATGGCTAGTGTTTATCAAAGATGAATGGGGTAAAACCTCTTCATAATATAATCCTCAGTCCTTAGAATATATCAACTGCCATAGCTTCTCTAAGGTCAGGGAAACGACTTTATGTGATCTAGCTGATGATCTGGGCCAAAATCTCTGGTCAGACATGGTGAAAGTGGTTTCTTTAGAGACTTTTTTTTTAAAAAAAATTTGTTTAGGTTTAATATCTGTATGATATTCATGATTACAAGCAACATTTAATCACAAAGAAGAAATGGAGTCACAGGGTTTGCAGAGACCACAAAAGCAAGAAAATACACTTTAAACATGTAATAGAGATTTAGCTTGTATTTAGTTTCCACCTTCAATGTGGAATTTAGATAGCAGGCTTTATGCCAACAGGTGTGATTTCTCATAAGCTAAAACACAAATGGTTTTCCAAATTATCCTAAAGTTCTCTACATTCCCCTTAGAATTTATTAAGATGTAATATTAACAACACTGCTTAGACATAACCTAAATTCTAGTTCGAGTGCACCAGTCGACTGACACAGTAAGTGCCACATCTTGGAAAACTAAAGCCTTTTGTTAGTTCTGATACTAAGTTTTAATGTGAAAATGAAAAGCAGAGTTCCTTAAAGAGATGGAGTAAAAAAATTCTACTTATCTGAGGTAGCACAACAGAAAATTTTGATAACAACTACTGCAAGATGAAGTGGAGATGGACAAAATTAAAGAAAAAAATTGTCTGAATTAATATTAATTCAGACAAATAATCCATGAATATTAGAAATAAAACAATAAAATGCCGAATATGGTACTTTTTTGAAGCTAAAAATTATTTAGAAAGTATCATCAATATTGTTCTATATTGACAGCTCAAAATAGGACACTGTTGAAGTATACATACATCCAAATTGCCCATACACATGGAGATAAAGGCTCACAATAGGTTGTTTCATCCACTGAATCGACTAAATATTTGGCGTTATACACCTTGTCTCCATTAGTCCCTTGTGGGTCTTCACACTGTATAAATGATAGCAGTGCCTCCTTTAAAATTATTTGTGAGGTATTCTTTGGTTCCCCTGTACTCTGGGTAAAAATAAACAGTTCCTTTGATAATAAAGTGCATAGAGTTATTAGTTTCATACAGCTGATCAGCTACTTCTCTGCAACTAAGTTCAGCATAGGATGCAAAAATGGGCATATGGGCATATGTGAGTGATGAGGTTTATCAGACTGTGTACCTCTGACTTGTGTAGTAGGAAACTTGGCTCTGAAATTCCTCACCAGAATAGCAGAGGTAATGACAAAATGCTGTATCTACTTACCAAGGTTTTAACAAAGGACTGTGGGTGAACTATATTTGCCATGGGAGCACTGGGGGTATATGTTGTAGTCTTTGTACCTATAGTTAGCGGAAGCACCGTCTAGGTCTTTGTCTTATTTTGGAGTAGCCTTGCACTAACCCATACATTCATACACTGCTACGCTCCCTCAGCCATGCTCCAGTATACAACCCTCCAGAGAAGATGGTTTTGTAGATTCAGTACAGAAGTTTTGCAGCACTTGGTGAGTTGTTGCCTATAGGAAATCACCAAGTATTTATTTGGCTAACAAATCTACTGTCTGTCTTGACAGCAGCCATGCAGGCGCAACAAGTAGGCTTGAAAATCTAGTGCAGTAATAGAACATATTTTCAGAATTGGCCAAAATTACTTGCATCCAAATTTGCTTTTTTTTTGTGTCAAAGCAGACAATTGTTATGTTATGTGTAGATTAGGTGACTGTAGGAAATTTCTTCTGCATATCAGGATCCCATCAAGGGACACAATGGTTATTCTGTGGCTTGAGTATAAGCACATGCATCCATCCAAACCTTGAAACATACCTGATACCACCTTGAAGGAATCAGTCAGACTCTGAAAATAGCTTTATTACCCTGGTGATGGGATACATCCCAAGATACATCTCTCACATGTCATGGAATTCCACTGACTTCCTTGAAATTGAATGGATGTCACACAGAAGAGAAGTAAATCACAACAAGAAGTCCTGTATTAACTTGCAATATTTTATAAGCCTCTTTAAAGTTCACTCATGTAATAACTATACAACTGTGGAGATATTAGAATACACTGTGAGGCATCTGATTGATAAAAACTTCTCACCTTTTAAACTTGCAAAAGTAGAAGAGAAGACAAAAGCATCATAAATGTCCAAACGTGACCCAAAAGTCAGCCTGAGAGATGATACAAGATGAAGATTTGTTGTGGACTGTCTGTCAGAAACACTTGACAGAAGTTGGTACATTCATAACACATGGGGTGGATGTAGATTTGAAAGAGAAGAGAGGTGGGCAGGGAGAAGATAAAAATACCAGGAAAGTAAGTAAGGTTACATTAAAGTAAAGCAGCTGCTCTGCTGGGAACCTGCAAAGAAGATGCAAAAATGTGCTGCGGTTATGTAGGTGATAAAATAGAAGAAACTGAGGTTCAAAAAATACTCCGTTGGGTTTTTTTGTTGGTTTTTTTTTTGTTGTTTGTTTGTTTAAATCATGCTGTCTAGCTCTTGTGTGCTTTCTCTGATGAGCTGCTAAACCATATTGCTGCTGCTAAAGAAAACAACTAAGTGCCAAGCTACCACCGGGCAACAGACAAAGCTCCTCTGTGGTTATGCTGTCGATATCAAGCTTTCTTTCTCTAACCATGACATCTCTCTTGTTCATGCACTTCCTTGTTACCGTCCTTGCAGCTCTTAGTCCTGACAGTGAGAAACATACAGTGTTGACAGTTGAATCTGTGTAAGCACTAAGATTTTTCAGTTGGACTGTAGCGATTCTGAGTGCGTCTGCTTTGGTGTGCCTCTGTTTTGTATGTCCATAGTCATAGAATCATTAAGGTTGAAAAAGACCTCTAAGATCATTGAGTCCAGTTGTTAACCCAGCAACAAACCATGTCCCTCCATGCCACATCTACAAGTCCTTCAAATATCTCCAGGGATGGTGACTCAGGCAGCCTGTTCCAGTGCTTGACAACCCTTCCCATGTAGAATTTTTTCCTAATATCCAATCTAAATCTCCTCTGGTGCAACTTGAGACCATTTTCTTTTGTCCTACTGCTTTTTACCTGGGAGAAGGGACTGACCCCAACTGCCCCCCATCTGGTGTTTGGGCAGCTAGATAAGATCCTCCCTGGACCTCATTTTCTCCAGGCTAAACAAGTCCAGCTCAGCTCCCTCAGCTGCTCCTCATAAGACCTGTGCTCCAGACCCTTCATCAGCTCCACTGCCCTTCTCTGGACATGCTCCAGCACCTCAGTGTCCTTCTTGGAGTGAGGGTCCAAATCTGAACACAGGATTTGAGGTGCAGCCTCACCATCTCGGGATGTCTTTGAAGACTTATATTTCCTGATAATGTTCATGAAAAGCAGTGTGAACTTAATTTAGTTGGCCCTCCACACTGATATTTAGAGCTATTTGAGATGCCTTAATGTATCTGAGATAATCCGCTACAGCACAGGATTCGCAGGAGATACATATTTTTCTGAAGCAGCAGCTGGAAGTGATGATCTAGGGTGCCTCTAGGTTATTGAATGCCTAGGTTTGCCATGTAAATTCCACATCAGCTGTGTTTGAGGGAGCAAAATCAAGATTCCCTCAACCTTGGATCTAGCACTTCAGCTTCAGCAATGGAGGTATCCACATTCCTTGTGCAAAAATTCTGTCTAGTGAAAGCAGTATGGTAGATTCTTACCTTGCACTTCCAAGGAAAGAGTTCCTAACATCTTACTCTTTCTTATAAACACTCCTGTATAAATATCATAGAACTAAATCACCAGATGAAGTTATTAACTAGCTCTTCTTATTACTGTAATTAGTATGTACTGTAATTAATGTCCTAAAATAGGCCCCTCATATTTTATTTCCAGTACATAAGACTTGCAACTGGCTTCCACCTTTTTTGAAGTTCTTCACATGTCACATGTTTGTGGCCCTTCTTGATCCTATTCATCTCCATGATCCTACTTGCTAAACAGAATAACCTGTGATAAAAATGCCTCAGACATGATCTGGTTTCAGGAAACTCAATGCATACACTCTCTTGTGTTGGGAAAGAATACACCTGAGAATATTTGTAAAGTCAAAACAAAGTGCTTCGTGCAGAGAATGGGACTGACAGGATTTTAGAGCAGCACATTATGAGTTGCATTTCATGTCCTTCTCCCTCAGCCATCCCAAAGCAGGATAGGGAATGTGTACTTACAAATGGAGTTGGGGTTTCTGAAAGGATAAAACCATCAAAATGGCAACTCCCTAGAAAATTTTGAATCTTGTTGACCTGATTTTGTTTCTACAATTTGAAACTGTTTTATTTTGCTTTCAAGTTTTTCAGCCCCTCCCCATTTTAGTATGGGATAATAATTTTCAGAAACAGTAAAGCGTTTCAAGACAGCAATGAAATCTCATTTGAAAAAGGTCAAAGTAGGATATGTCAGCACACCCCTGCCCCCTGCCTTAAGCTCACCAATGAGTCAAACTGGAAAACCACTAAAAAGTCATCCGTGATGGACAAGCTATCAGTTTCTGAAGAAAAGATACATTGTGAGAAAGCTCTTCGGCAGCCCATGAAAATGACTGTGCAAAGTGCAAGGCAGCACAGGGTCCTGTTCCCAGCTAATTGTGCCTGTGAGGTTTTTATGATAACTTGAAATTATAAGGGATGCATGCACACAGTCAGTTGGAAAATGACTACACAGAAGAAATATGACCAAAGTCACTACAGGTATACTGATGTGATAGTAGCATTTTGCTCAGTGTACTTGAGAAACCATGATTAAAGGGGAGCTTCAGAGAATAGTTTTGTGCAAGAACTGCAGGACTTGAAACACTTCGGACTTTTCTCAGAAACCATTTGTATTAAGTTCCCATTTCAATCAAGTCCTCTCTCTGACACGGACAACCTCTGTGGACTTGAGCAGGTCACTTCAGCCTCATCTGTTGATATATTGCAAAAACCAGCATTGTAACCTATTTACCGGTGTTCTGGCAGTGATGTTTCAAAGGTGCTGCCAAGCAGCTAACAGTTAGTGAGAATGCACATGCATTGTGTAAGCACTGCCCTCTACCGTGGATTACGAAAGATGAAGAATTACGAGTACCAAGTTTTAAAAAGCTAATGACTGCAAGACTTTTTTACTTAACTGTGGAGGCAAAGGCCTTTAATGTAGAACAAGAAAACATAATCACTGTCCCACTTTTGTCAAATTTCAAGAAGCAGGTTCCAATAAGTACCACAGTGAAAGCCAGGAAATTATTGTGCTATAATACAAAAGACACCCGAAAGAGGAAAGCACAACTGAGACATAACACCCGATTGATGTGAACCGTTGCTGCACATGCTGGAATGCACTAAGTGTGCTACTCTATTACTGCAACAAGTACAGCCAGCTCACTAAAGGTGTAAGTGAGCTCTAACCATACCGAGGAGAAGAATTATTTATGCCTAACACACCAGAGCCCTGCCCATGAATGCTACAGAGGAAATCCCCATCACCAGCGTGGGAGGCTTTTTTTCCATTGACCCTTAAAACACCTGCAGAACTAAAATACCACATAGAGCATAACCTTGTTTCAGCAGCTGCTTGGACAGGAGGTCAACAAAGAAAAAAAGCTGGTAGCTCAGGGTGGAGGGGAATTATACAAAATTATATATATATATATATATATATATAAAGATTTTAAAGTAAAAAAGAACAGTAGATGATTATGTTGGAAATACATTGGAAATACATATGAGGCAGCAAAAGGACTTTCTCTATGGTTTGTAGAATTATTAAGTTCAAAATACAATACTGAGTAAGAAAGAGAATTTTTCAAAGTAGTTGTTAGCAACAAGAAACAATTAATTGGGTCATTACTTATTTTCACTTTTTAATAACATGGAACCTCTCAAAAGTGCCCAAAGGATTTATCAGTCAGTCTTCCTGGAAGTCACTGTAGCTGTGCTGCAAAGTTTCCTCCCCTGTATAACTTGCCCAAGAGGGACGAAAATACAGAGTTTCTCCAGAATTTGGGCTGTCCTGCTCTTCCTTGATACACATTTGGGTTGGAGCAGCAGTTACACGCAGGAGATCAGATTGTGGTGTTTGTGGCCAGGTTTTCACAGGAGCTTAGCGATCAACGTGCACTCTTTCAGAATTCTGGTTTTCGTGTGTGGTTGCTGAGCTATTTTTGAAAGCCTGACTGGCTGCACGGAACATACTTGTTAGCGTTCGATTGCTTATCTACCTAGTATATGGTTAGTTATGTGACACAGAAAACCAAATGCAGCATTCATCTTCCACAATTAAATAAATATTATATGCAAATAATTAATAATCAAACCAGTAAGAAACAAATTAAAAAATAACCAAGGAAAACAGATACAATCAATTCAGAGTTTAAAATCTTGTAAAAGAAATCACAGAGGTCGCAGTTTTGCAAAATGTATGAACAAATACTCAATCCTAACCCTGTTCAGGAAATCATGCTAAGCAGATACCTTTAACTCATTGATTCCAATGAAATTTACACTTAATGACTTTGCAAGACAAGAAAGCAAATATGAGGGAGGTTAAAGTTAGCAAAAAAAGTAGAGAAAGTAGGAAAAAAAAAAAAACAAAAATCAGCATATTTCAAAATACAGCAAAAGACATTTGAGCCACTGGACAATTGTTGTTCAGTAAACCTAACAAAAGCAACATACAGTGAAAACACAAAACCCACCAATGCATTCAATTTGGAACCTCGCCATTTAGCGTCATAAAAAAGATGAAATTCAAGCCTGCAACACCTGTGCTCTGACAAGGTAGTACACTCACTGAAAACTCTGTAAAACGAGATTATACTCTCAAAAGTGTAAAAGTGATTACACTCTTTACAATGAGATCATAAGTTTTAGAAAAGATTTTTGGAGATCTGTTGGTGAAAAAGGACGGCATCAGAAAGAGATTTTCAGAGTGCTCTTTCACAACAACTTCCTAATTTTTTGACTGCCTCTTTATGAAAAGCCTGATTTCTATGTTATCCTTGGCAAAGAAATGACAGAAGATTCCAGCTTTTAGGCACACATTACAACATAACCAAGGATGAAAGAGAGGAACATGATCATTTTAAAACAAATTCAAGAATGAATATACAAAACATGGATATTAAGAGCAATGCTACTTTCCAGGGCTGGAACAGACTTCAAGAGATTATCTCACTGATGCCTTTCCCCTAAGACAGGTTTTGATGTAAGCCTGGAAGAGAATGAGAAGAACTGAATTATAATCCAGGATTTTCGGTCAAGTGCAAAGATGAAGCATCTGACCTGAAAAGCCACAGCTCACTTAGGAAATTCCCACTGATCATCCTAGACTGCCAGCAGGTCGCAAACATAATTATGATTAATAAGTCTACATTCATAAATTAAGCACTTCTAGATGAATCACAACACCTATGACATGGCTTTTTATGCATGCTGAAGGCTCTCACAGCTATTCCATGTCTAAACCACTGAGAAAAACTGGATAAGATTTCAAAGTCTTCATTCATAAGAACTGTGGCCATCATTTTGTGCTAATTATTATTATTTAAAACCAAGTTTCAGCAAAGCACCATTTCAAAAGTTTCAAGATTGGAGTTCAGTTAAAAAACAGCACAGACTTGGGCTCAGATTATATGAATTATCATTCCTAACTGTGTTACAGGTTCCAAATGGGATTTCGTAAATCACTTTATCACACTGCACCTGGATTTCCATCTGTAAAACTTTCAAAATGGTAAAGGACTTCAGAATATTATCTAGAGAGCTGGATATATGCACAGCAGCTCTTCACAACATTGATCTTATATTAGGTGCTTTTAGGCTGATCCACAGCACAAGTCAAGACTTTTATCTTTTTTTTCTAATTCCTTAAGAAAAAAGAAGAAAAACAGAAGATGGTTTCCTGTTCTGCCAAAAGGAAGAGAGGGTGGGCGCAAGGCTAACATGCAAAACATGCCCAGGTTTACCACTCTTCCTGTTTGTCTCTTCAGTTACATGACAGATGACTCTTAGCTACTTGCAGCTTTGCTAATAATTTGAATGTTGGCAACCACTTTCTTGCATGCTCTGGGGAAGAATAGCGTCTCACTCCGGAGTAATGCCTGAGAACCAACAGTGCTGCCTGAGTGCTACAGGCAGGAAGTGCAGCTGCTAGTCCATGAGAGTGAAAGTGACTTATCTACAAAGAGGTTTTTACACTTTACGTTTACAGACTGTATTTAGGCTTCTAAATTCAAAGCATAAATCCAACTTTTCAAGGATTTTTGTAGCATTTTAGTAGCCTTAATAACTTTTCACCTCCTTCCAGAACTACTGACAAACACACAAAGTGGGAAAAACAAATTATAGGCAAATTATAGGTTTATGCCTTCTGACTTTCTTCCTTCTTTTGCTCAGAATCATAGTAACCTTGATGCCTGAAAGTCATAGACAGAGAATAAATATGAAAAACTTGATAGAATTTTCCAGGTGGAATTGAGTTTTTGGCAGATTTGACATGTCATAATCTTTCAACTCTCAGAGATCTTGCTGGTTGCCAGAAATCAATGAAACCTATAGCCTCACTAACTAGAAACCAGAAAAACAAGATGCAGCATACCAGAGAAGGTAACACAGGACCAGTTGCTCAAATCCACCATGGTACCATATGCCGCAAATAGTTCCAGACAGGATGTCTGCCTGCAGCAGGATGTACACATCAGCTTCTATTCTTCAAAGCTGCACAGCAACAGCAATACAATCTAGCAGAACTAAGGTTTAACAGCTCTGTAATTTCACTACAACTCAGACATCTCTGTTCAGCACTATGTTGTATTCTCTACGTGTTATTTGTTTTTAAGCACGTTAATTTCTGAGTAATCATTTTATACTATTTTATGTTTTAATTCAAGCAGAAAAATTAGATGCAGGATATCAGAAACCAGAGGACTTGTGCAGAAGGTGAAATAAAACAACTGGAATGGTGCATTATGTCATAAAAACTTGGCATTAATAGGCTTCACTGCAGTAATATGGGTCAAATTTGACCACCTTACAATGCTTAGTGCCTTACCTCGCCTGTGAACCTACTACTGTAATGACTAAGGCTGTCTGAAGAATGATGGACTGTTTCCCACTATTTGTGACAGCGTTTGATGGATACACACTTACCCTGAATGCCATGTAAGAAACATAAATGAACAGACCTAAGGTGAAGCTCAGAAATTCCAGCTACTTACAAGGCAGCTCCCAAGAAGAAATGTTTAGCACATACTCTGACATAAGCAAATAAGATCCAGCACTGCATCATCACAACAGAGAGGGCAATATTTTTACAGCTTCTGTACCTCTGCTTTCCAAGTGAAGTATCCCTTCTGTAATTTCCTCACAAATATAAATTGTGCAAGACCACGGCAAGGACACACAGGAGAGACTGATGCAAAGAAAAATTCTGATTTGGTAAACAGAAAGGCTCTTTCCTCTTTTGTTTTATTGTTTTTAGTTCTTACCATTAAGCTGTTAACTTTATCATTTTACTTTCTCAAAAGTTCGCAAATAAATGCTGAATATCAGCTCAAGCTACTAAAGATAGGTTCAGGAAAGGCTTAAAGTGAAAACCTTCAAATTTCAAAGTTCATCATCTAGCTAAAAGTATGGTGTTCCTAATAGCATTCAGGGAGCTTTTGCACACTTAAAGGCCATCTAGTGACTAAAGTTAAAAATCATATACTTTTAACATGGCAATATTCAAGTCATACTACCCATCAAACAATGGCACCGGTATTTCTATGCAACAGACCTGTTCGTTAATACTAAAGAACAGAAAGCATCTGAAGTATGAAAACAAGGCATAGTTTGAAAATAAACATAATTTTTTTGGAAGTAAGGACTCTATTCAGAATGGCATCAGCATAAATTATACCATGACAGAATACTGCACTGGTGTTACCACAGGCAGCTTGTACTTCCCAGGATGGGCACACCAAGGGTAGCTTTTGGTCTGATGATCAATTAGTGTCAATTCCTTATGACCATTCTGTACAAGACGGATGGCAGGGTCACTCAGGCCGCAGAGCAATTCCTGGATGACAAAAAGAAAAACCCAAATCACCGCTTTGGGTTGAAAAGCACAATGTGTGGTCTTAGAAGCATAATTTCCCTGAAACTACAACATTAATGTAATACAATAAAGAATCAGGCCTTAATGTTCTACAACAAATTCATACTTAATCAAAAGAGCTTGCATTTCAGCTTACTGTGAGACATGTAGATGGATAAAATCTGTTATGCCATCATCTCAGTAGACACCTCTGGTCATTTTGCATCAGCTTCTTTGACTATTTTTATATATCTATGCTGGATGGTCCTTTAGATTTATAGAGACCTAAACTGACCACTTGAGGGAGTTACCACTGTAGGCCATTTACTATTGACTCAATTATTAAAAAGGACTCTGTAAGTTCAGCCCTGAATCTGAAAGCCTGTGGTGCTTCTTGTGTTAAGAGACTTCATTCAAGTTATTAAAAAGAATAAAGAGCATTCCCCCCAAATTTTTTCATTCCTTTCATCAAGGTCAGATTTTTAATTGTTTTTTTTTTCCCCTTCTCCAAGTAACAAGAACTCAAGAGGCAGCATCAAAATCATGGAAATAAACAAAACACACTGTGCAGTGCTTGTGTAGCGAGACTATGAAGTTTGCATGTGGTTAAGTGGGATTAAATCTACAACGGCATTGTCAATGCCTTCAAAATATACTGCACTAGCACAGCCACTGTTTGAATAGAAAGGAAACCAAAAATATGTACATTATTCATAAGACAGCTGGTGGAGGCAGCTGAACAATCTACTGCATGCTCCAAAATTCTAATTATTTATTAAAATGGTCCACAAGAAAAAAACCCCACAGAGGTGAACTGCCCAGTGTGCTTAGCATGTCCCAAGATGAAAACAATCATCTGCTGAACTTGCAGCACACACCAAATGACAGCTCTAGTAGTAGTGCAGAAAAAAAATGGAAATAAGATAGAAATGTGTCATCTCTCTCCTTTTGGCTATGCTCATAATCAGATTGGGATATTCTTACAAAGAGGAGATAATGGACTCTGATTTCTAGTTTACTGGTATAAGGCTGGAGACACCCACAAGCCAAGGAAACTCAGCACACACACTTCTCAGAAAACACCTTAAGCTTAGATAACATAGTCCATCTACAGCTCTTGTTTCAGAAAATAAGAGAGTGACTGCTTGGGCTAATAAAAGATGTAGAAAGCAGAAACAACCCAGGGACATTGTACTTACATATATAAAGCGATATGACAGGTTCAAGAGCCTCGGCTTACACTGTTAAAGACAAAGTAGATCAACCACTTTTTTTTTCACCAGACAGAACATTCTGATAAACTATTTATGAGATCCTAAAAGACAGGTGGTGACAAGTCAAGGTTTTGCTCTTGGAATGATGCAGTGCTCATTTGAATTCTGTAAAATACCGTGGTAAATAATTAGGTTGGCACGTATGCTAAATGAACCACTTCATCAGGGAGAATCTTACCCTTTAATCTCCTCAGATACTGGAACTTCAGTGAATTTTGTAAGCATGTTTTGTTTAAAAATTAACTGTTTCTCTTCCTATAACACTTCTCTCATTCAGTTCTTGAGAACATAGGGCAACTTAACATCAGGTCTGAATTTCTCTCTTGGTCTCCCCCTGCAAGTCACTTTCCTTTGAAAAAGTAACATTCAAGAAACCAAGATAGCATTTTTTATCTACCTATAACATTTTTCTTCCACCCTGTCTCTCCCATTGTATGCCTGACTGTGCCCAGTAACATGTGTCCACTGGGTTCACCTGAGCAAATCGGCTGTTTCATGGCCTGGAAAGAGAGATGTGTTAGCTTCCAGCAGGGGCAAGAAGTCATCTCTGCTCCTTATGAGACTTGTCAAACAACCTGGTTCATTCTGCAATCCCCCACCTCTGTATTAAGCCCTACAAATAGAATAACAACTGAAAACTGGATATGGGGGCTTTGTCACCAGGTTCCCAGGTACAAATATACCTGTATGGTCAAATTCTGAGGTCGTCTCAAACACTGCAAAGAAAACTTGAGACCGCAGAGAAAACGGTAGAAAATTCTGTTGTCATATGACTGAGAGAAGAGGACTCTACAGGCAAAAACTGTCAACTCTTCCAGAGTTGAGCACCTTCCCTATACTGACTCAGAATACATGAAGAATAGTTCTTCAGCTGTCTCTTTCTCTGGCAGGCTATGGTTCTCCAGTCTTAGAACGGACTTCATTGTCAGTTTCTTGCATTTGCTTTGCTGTTACAGAGCTTCCCTGAGTTTGCTTTGCTCAGCAGGTGCAAAAGCCTGCTAGGGAAGTTCAAAGTTGTTGACTGCCAAAGCCATAGCACTACATCTTCTCACAACAGTGAAGCTCCTCTCTGCTGCAGATGTTTTATAAACCACAGCTCATCCGTATCAAAGACTGCTTCTGTCTCTTTTTTTTACATTCATCCCAGACACAGTGGAGAAAGTGACTGTAGAATTTGCTTGCAAAATGCCTGACTGATCTCTCTTTCAGCACAACTTCCCCAAACAACTTAGCTGTGGAATGTCTTGGGACTTATATCTAGGAAGATTAGCAAATTACATCACACCACGTGCCTGCAGGTTGGTAGTTGGGCCCGGAATTATATACCTAAAATCTGGAATTTGTTTATGCAGTCTCATTAAAAATAGTAGCTAAAAACTCATCTACTTTTTGTATCTATATTTACTCATTTGTAGTTAATACCTCAGCATCACAGGAAAAGTAGTAAACAAATACTATGTTTGGAAGAACACTTACATGACTTTCCTAAAGAAATTTATACTGGACCATGCCTGTTTCAAGGTTTGTCCCAGGGTTAAGTTTGACTTTTTCTGACAGCTTCAGTGGAGTCAGCATTTCGCTCTAATAGTGAACTTTACCCAACAAAAAAATCACCAGAAAGCCACCAGACAGTTTCTATTGGCTTTCTGGAACTACTCTCCATTTCAGACCACTTTCTTGACTGTAACCTGGGTTACTGACCTGATGACATTCAGTTTCAGATTTTGTCTGTGTTCATTTCAGATGTGTCCCTATCTGACAGATTATATCTCTGTCTCTATCTGCTTTTGTCTGCATTGGAATACTTAATGGTCAGATAGAACTGCATATCTCAAATATTCTTTCCCCTTTACCTTTGTAGAGAAAAAACAGCTGAACAGTACTGACTTACGTCTGAGACCTAATTTCATATGTAAATGAAGAATACAGTAAGTGAGAAATAAGAGTGAAAATTACATGGGATGGGTAAGAAAAAGGAAAATTATGTAGTCTATTTTTTATCCCTTGTGGTTTCTTACGTTTTTTAGGGTTCTGTTATATGATGGCAGCAAACACAAAGAGATTTAAAATGCAAAGTTTGAAGAGAGAAACAAGGAACCAAAAACACTGACTGAATTTATGACACTTAGAGATTTTTTGGTGACAATAATACATATAAAGCATCTCTAACTGTGCAGTAACTGCACTACTGCATAATAAAATGGAACAGGAAGCTTATTTACATTTCTTTACCATGTTCTAAGAAATCCTCCCCTCACCTCTGAGCATGTAGCATGAGACACCATAAAATTTTGTTCTAGCTGTAATGAGCATGTCTCTATGAAAATCACTGAAATTGACCTCAATCATACTGCTTATTTCTGATTATGTCTATCCTTAGAAGCCCTGGGCAGATATTTCTACTTTCCACAATTTTTATAAGAAAATTCCGAAACCTTCAACACAGTTTTGCTTTGTTATAAGTGGTAAATTTCCATTTTGATGCTGCAATCACAGTAAAAAATTAGAGGTGATTCTCCAGAAAATCAGTGCGCAGAAAAGCATGGCAGTGGGTTAAGTACTGAATTCTTTCCTGAAAAGAGATTTATCAAGTATGTTAAAAACAGAACAGAGCCACTGAATGTGCAGAATTTTTCTGTTGCTTGGTAATGATGGAAAACACCTTACAATGAAATGTCTCCTGATGTGAAACACAGTTCACGAGGACCACTGTAATCCAGTCCTTCAAGGGGACATGCACAGCAACTTGAAATGGCACTAAAAATTACTGACTCATCTAGTAGAGACAAAACAAAGATGTTTTCAATCTCACTGACAATTATATGGTGTTTTCAATGAAGAATTTTAAAATAAGCCATTCTGTTGCTATAGAAATCACAAACATGAATTAAGTTAAAACACAGATTTAACACAAAAAATTTATCAAACAAAACCACAGAGAAATGCAAATCCAGAAAACTTACAATTATTACGTGGAATAAGTAAATCACATTAACATCAGATTTTTCCATGCAGCTCAGTTATCCCCAGAGCTCTTCCAGTTGTTCTATCAGGTTGGCAAATCCATTAATGTCTCAGCTCAGAATAAGCAGCACTCATTTCCTGATTCCAAGGTTGATGATATGCATTTAGTACTCCAAACAAAAGTAGCCTGATTTATAGAGGTCCTCTCCAAATGAATTTAGTGCCTTCTGCAAAGGTCTGGCTCTTCATAAAAATCAAACTATGTTTATTTGGACAGCTTAATTCAGACTACGGTGGCCTTTGTTTTATGGCCTTGTCAGGAGAAATTGGGGCAGAGGGTCTGATAATTCCCTCATTTATGTTAGTCTCACAGAGATGTAACTTCTCTAAAATCCTAACTTGTTGCTGATTAACACAAAATTAGAAATGAGCCTAAAATTTATTATAGGACAGGTTTACAGTAATAAAAAGTTGTGTTCTGTGATGCAGAAACATGGTGGGGGTTTTTTTGAGCAGTTTGCTGATAGAGCAGAATAAAGAATTAAATAAACACACCTGCCTTCTTCATCAAGGTTGGTTTCATATATAGATCACAAGAACTAAAATGCATAAAAAGTGACAGCTGAGGATATTTTATATGCTGTATGGGCAGTGTAAGGCTAAGACAACACTCTGAAGACACAGAACATTGTCTGACACATCCTGCTTTCTATCACAGTTGTACATTCACCTGAATGAAATGAAACTTCCAAAATTTGACTTCTGTCAGTAATAAGCCTTTAAAATGCCATATTGGTGTCTATATTTCCTGACACACTCTGCAACCTCCATACCAAATATAATTAGTTTTACACTAGAAATTACATTCAGTGTTGCATATTGGCTTTTTTCTCCATACCTTCTTACCTCCTCCTGGAAAGCTTTAGAAAGAGATGACAGGAGAGGTACAGACATGGGAACTAGGTAAAGCATAGGATGGAAGACATTGCAAGGATGATTCATTTTTTGTTGCATTCATTTTGTAGAATGAAATGCAATTTAAACTTTACATTGGATTTTATTGACAGGGATTCTGTCTAGTTTATCCCGGGAAGTAAATTTGCCAAGGAAGGCTGAATTATTTCTGCTGTCAACATTCTGAAGTGATCTGTGCTTTTAAAGAAGCACATGGATGAATTGGTCACGTGTCCAAGCTAGTCCTCTTTGCTAGATGTCTGCCTTTTACTTTGCTTTAGGATTGCTGTAGAGCAGTCTTTTTTGCTTCTTTGACAAGAAACAGCTAGTTTCCCTATCTGGCACAGTAACAACATACCAAATCTTTCAATAAAGTGACATTTCCCTGTCAGACTTTACTTGATTCCCAAAAAACTCCTTGTGTCTTCCCCCTCCCCCTTCAACAAATCCCTTCTCTACACTACTACACATTAAATACTCGTATGCCACGGGAACATACAAGTGTCCTGGAATTCCAGACACTTCAATTGCTCTCCGGCAGCAGCGCAATGAAGATGGAGCAGCAGAGCTGTAGGTGCTCATGACAGCGACTGGATCAGCAAAGGTCTTGGGCTCTTCAGTCGAAACTTCCTTGCTTGCTTTTTTTTTTTTTTTTTTTTTTTTTTTTTTTTTTGGAACAACTGCCAGGAGTACGAGGCCAGTTCCCTGTGTCTGTGGCCGGGTGCAGTCCGCGCTGCCCCAGGCCTGGCTGTTTTAAAGGAGCTGCCTCTGGAGCCGCTATGGATTGGGATTAAGTAAATGATCTGAGCGGCGGGACGATTTTGGATGGCGCTGCGGCGACAGCGGCAGCAGATGTTTCCCTGGGGTTTGAGGATGTGAAAGCCTCCCCTCCCCTGCCTTCCCTTCGCCGCTTTCGCCAGAGATGCGGAGCTTGGCACTGCGGCTGGGAAAGCCCCGCCGCCGCCTTCCCCGCTGCCGCCCCACGGCCGGGAACGACGCGCCCTAAAGAGCCTGGCGGGGCACGGGGCCTCCTCCCTCTCCTCGGGCTGCTCCTCCTCCTCCTGTATCGCCTCCTCCTTCTGCTGCCCACCTTGCCCAGATAAGATGGCGCAGGTTCCATCCCGGGTTCCCCGCCGGGCCGGGGGTTCGGGCCACAGGCCGCCCCTTCCCGGCTGAGTCCAACGATTAACCCGGGACTGCCGAGCCCATCACCAACCCGTGTCCCTTCAGTGCCGCATCTACACGTGTTTTGAACACTGCCAGGGACAGTGACTCAACTACTTCTCTGACAGCCTGTTCCAATGCCTGACCACCCTTCCAGTGAAGACATTTTTCCTAATATCCCGTCTAAACCTCCTCTGCTGCAGCTTCAGGCCATTTCCTCTGGTCCTGTCCCTTGTTACTTGGGAGAACCCTCTTTGCAGCTTGGTAGTTGCTGTCTGGGACGTGCTTTTCCATAATACAGGAGCTCTGCCCTTTAACATCCAGCTTTATGCCTGCGGGCTTTGTTTCACACCTGAGAGTGCTTCTCCCATCTACATTCACCAGATCTACCAGTGCGATTAAACTTCCTTTCCACATATTTGGAGATTGATGCAGGAAAGCTAAAGAATTATCTAATTTGACTTGCCCCCTCCCCGCCTCAAAAAA
>VXAY01002874.1:245517-329378 GCA_013399855.1 Oxyruncus cristatus | reverse complement strand
AAAAAAAAAAAAAGACCGGTCAGTGCTGTGGGGAAGGGTTTTTCTTCTTCCTCTGTATCAAAGAACTTGTGTGATGGGGTGGGGGTAACACCACAGGTGGGTTGTTTGGGCAGTGAGTGGCTGGTAATGTTGGCACCCGGCTGAAGCAGCTGCATCACTTGGTCAAAGGCTCTGAGACACAGAAACAGTTATGTGTTAGGATACCAAGACTGTACATTTCTGGTGTTCTAGTGCTGATTTTGTACCCACTGTGTGCATACTTGCAGCTGTCAGCAGCCACCGATGGGGAAATTCAGTCATACAGCCTCCTGAGACTGCAAAAGGCCTGAAATGACAGTCTCTGCTTCCCACTCAGGTTTGAAATTTGAACATGGTTAGTAGCTTAGGCTTTCTGATAGTATTAAACTAGGTTATTTAATTTGTACATTAGTGTGTATACATGCCAGATCTTGTTCTATGGCCTGGTTGTGATTGAGTTTCACCAATTCCTTTAGAAAGTCAAGGTCTTTTCCAAAAGCGAGATCAAAGGTGAAGTTCAAAGTTCTTCTACTCCCTGACAAAAAAAGGGAAACTATTTGCAATATTTCAGTATATATTCCCTGAAATGTCATAATATTCTTCTGTATCGGGTTTTAGTAGGCACAGTAGACATTGTCAGCTCCAGAAGAGACACTTCAATTTTATTGCACTTGGGTGTTATTAATATAATCTGAGTTCAGATTGATATAAAGAACATGACTTTTTTTTAATTTTTACTTACTAATGCTGACAGTTCCGGTGTATGTGTTCTTCCTTAACTGAATAATTAAACTTTTTGAGAACAATGTGGAGCATGTTTCTTAAAATGCTTTAATTACATCTGAGTTTTCTGAGCTATTTTACTGAAAATATACAACCCTTTAAACTTAAGCTGCAATATGATAAAAAAGTCTCATTTTTAACCTATGAAATGCATTAGTGGTGTAATTGTCAGAAGGAAAATATGAAGGCCCACTTGAAACCATAATATAGTTCATATCTTGCAGGCTTTCTGTCAAAAGGGTTAAACTTAACTGAGACATTAGAAACTGAAGTGCAGTTTCTCCCAAATGACTTTAATATGACTAGTAATAGAAATGGTAATATTTGTGCACACAACATCGGTAGGCAGCTTAAAAATGCCAGTTGTAATTAAAATACTTGGACAGAGAAAACTGCTTGACTATTAGCATGATTGAAACAAAAATAACTGAAGTAAGTAGAATTGCTGTTTATATAACCCCCCAGTGCAGAAATTGCTACAAAAAATATCTCAGAACATAATTACTTTGAAAAAACTTCTAGCAGTTACCATAACTTAAATATTTTCCTATTACTTTAAAGATTTTTAATTTCTAAATAAATGGGTTGGAATTATGCCATCTGAACATTATAATAATACAAGATTTTATTAATTAATGAATTTATTGTTTAATTATGTAAGGCTCATTTTAAACTGTTTCCTGCCAATGCAATTTTCTGACTGAATTTAATTCTCTGATAAATTATTGTGAAGATGATTGATTTTGCAACTGTAATGCTCATTTTAAGGCTAAAAGATTCAGAATAAAATATTTTATGAAATCGTAGAATAAACTTGATGAGAAAACTTTCAGAGGGAGAATGGCATCTCCTTTCAACTCAATGGGCATTGGAATGAATGTTAATTCAATCAGTAATAATCTGCCCAGATTCCTCCTACGGAAAAGAAATGGGAAGAGAAGCCCCCTTTATCTGAGAGTGTTGGAACTTTCTCCTCAGGGAGGAGCAGGAAGGGTTGTGTTTCTGTGCAGGTACAACCCACCTGTTATTGTCATCTTGAACTGAGACTCTTCCCACTCTGTGCAGAGCCTGAAATACATGAGCTCAGTATCTCTGTGTTTAAACAGAATCTGCACAGCTGCCCAAGTAGATTTTAAATACATTAAACAGGATGTTAGCATTTTACTCTTAAAATTTAACTCACTTTTTGGCAGCTTTCAGTGGCATAAATTGGTAGTAAAGCTGTTGAATTGAATTCAGTCTGATTTCAAAGTTGCCCAATGAATCCTCAAGATATTTTATATGGCAAATGTACTGTCTGAGGTACATTCCAGTCTTTAGGAATGGCTCTTCCGGCAGCTGGGAGGTTTGAACTACCCTGGACTTGGGGGTGAATCACCTCAAACTTCTGTGTGTCTGATAGGGATGTAAACTATTTTTCCTCATCTGTGTTCTTCTGTAAAGGGAACTGTTGCTCATACCTTGTATAATGCCCGTAGGAAGTACAAGACGATGAGGAATCAGACCCTATATAATTTCAGTGTATTTGACTGCTTAAAAAAACTTAATTTTAGGAATTAATCCAGAAACTCATTTATTTTGTTCAAAAATGACTGAAACAAATGACTTTTCCCACTGCTTGTTAGGTACAGGTTCAGACTGAAGGGAAGGAATAATATATTTAATGACTTCAAAATGTGGTTTAACCAGTTCCCTTTCATTTATTTTTTGTTGCTCTTTCTGTGGGACTTAATGACCTCTTGATACTTTTTTTTTTTCCTGTGGAAAGGATCTCTTTAACCTGGTCACATGCACTCTTAAAACAGAGAGTGAGAATGGGAAGATCATTTGTCCTAGACACTGCTGCAGGAAGTACCATTTAAATTCCAAAGGAATTCCAGTAGGAAATCTAAACAGAAAGTTTTCAAAACATTTTGAAAGAGAGTGCCAAATGTTAGAGTGTATAGGAGTTGGGATTCATATGCAGACAGAAACATTTACTGAGTGAAATGGCTGCTATGCAAGTCAAAGGTGTATAGACACGAAAGAGGATTTTAAGCTTTCTCACAGTCTAGCATGCAATGTCATTGAAGGTAGTAAGAAAGTAATTCCAGAAGTTTTATATCTTCCTTCGGTAACTATATTCCTTTCATGTTTTCTAGTTCTTTTAAAATAAACAGTTCAAGAGCTCCATCTTCGGGTTTAAGTCATTATTGTAAAAGAATATTACTTTCCTTTGGCATGGATTAGGTAGTGCCTAAACATCCTATAAAGTTATATATAGCGTATGTTACGTTCATACCATGTCAGTCAGTGGTGCTTAGCATTTCTAGATGCATTTGTTCAGTTGCCTTTCAATAAACTTTGAATAGTTTCCTTATAATATTGTTGGGTTTAGTTCTTCTCTCATTAATTTATTTGGTTTTGGTGGATTGTTTTTTCCTTTCCAATAATGATACATAACATCAGCTTGACAGTTCATAAAATATTTATGGACCATGACAGGTAACAGTGGCTGAAGGAATTTTAAAAGAGGATGGTTTTCATGTAGGCTTTATTATTTGGTAGAAATTAGCATGGTTTTATTAAAATCAGAGCTCATGCTGATTTTTGTCGATGGGGAATCTGATCACGTTATTTTGGGAGCAGAATTTTGTTTCTTCCAGTGCAGCAGAATTCTAAAAGACTTAAATATTCCAGTGAGAAATTTTTAATCCATTTTGTTTTTCAATAAAAAGCCTCCAATTTCCTCCTGAAATGATTTATAATCCTTCCAGGAGATCTTTGGGGAAAATAACGTTATTTGAATTTTTTTGCTCCTCAAACAAAGTTGTGGAAGTGGTACTAGTGAAAAAATATTGCAAAGTAAATGAAACTGTTAATCACAGAAATCCACCATATACGAGATACTCTTATCTCATTGCCTTCTGTCTTCTTTTTCTTTTTTCTAATCTTCTGAAGCAAAGTTTTATTTCTTCCTAATTATTTTCAGTGGCATACTCTGTTGATATTCTGACATGACAAGTACAGGCAGTTCTTTTAACTCACTTTGATTGTCTTGTCCTTACAGCTGGAGAATTTGCCTTGCTTCTATTTTCCATAACAACACTGTAGAGAGGTACAACTCCTGTTTTTGTAATAAAAGGGGTTGAATTGATGATTACCCATTATTGCTTAAATCAAGATAAATCAAAAGAAAGCTGTGACTCGACCTCATCTCTCTCACTGTCCCCAACAAATGCCTCAATCTATAACCAATTTATGGAATTATTTATTGTTGCTTTAAATTTCTGTATATAATCTAAGTTAGCAAAAAGCACTGATCTGGTGCCACATAATTATTTAGCCCATCTTCATAAAATAATTGCTACTGATATGTTCAGTATTTTATTGCTCTCTTGTGTATTTGAGCCTTTCTTTGTTACTTATTTTCTTTCCCAGATTTCTCCAAAAGAATTAGAAATCACAATACCTTAACTCCGTGCAACCCACGTTCTTTCCAAGCAGGAGGGGGAGACAAAGAACACAAAATGCTGAGAGGATAATTGCTGTCGTTATCTTTGTGCTGGCTTCAATTCTGTATCTCCGAAAACTGTAAGAGAAACTCAGATCTGACTTGTATTAGAATGCCACTGGAGAGATACTCCCGTTTGCTTCCAGAAGCCTTGTATGTCTTGAAAGGCTTTGCAATCTTTATGAACGTGTTTTTAATTTCTATTTAAAATAAAAGCAAATTACAGTAGAAATAAAATACCTTATATTTCATTTCCTGAGGAAATTAAGAAAATCACAGTCACGACAGAACCCAAATTGACTGCTCCATTAATGCTTGGTGAATGTATTTGTCATATATTTGACACATATCCGATTGACAGACTGACTGAGGGTATTGTAACAATGCTACTAAATTTTATCCGCGTTTTGGACAGAGCCTATTCCCATTTTCCCCATTACGGACAAACTTAATTTAAAATATGACAGATCTTTTGTAAATTAATATATTTAAACCTAAATTTAAACTTAAGTGCTGCTTAGAATAAGGATGCTTTTCTGATATCAGGTGTTTGCCATTGTCTTCTATTGCTTTAATGAGTCATGGTTGTGTAAGATATTAAGCAGATATAAACTTAACACCCATTGAAGAATACTATTAAAGCATGTAGATTAACCTAAAGTATGCTGCTTGCTTTTTCAGAAAAATTAAGTAGTTGTATTTATCATTGTTTTAACAGTTCACACCTCATAGAGTTTTTTAAAGTGCAATGGCAAGACAAAATAGCTTAAAAATAGTAGGATCTGTACTGATTTATATACACTTAATAGCTCACTCCACAGACTGCTTATGTTTTTTTTTTCTTACTCATAATTTTTATGAAGCCAAGACAATTATTTTCTGTGGTTGTTGCTACAGTAAGAACATTCTATGTACTCTTCCACCTGTCTGTAGAACTGTTTACTCCAAAATACTGCTTTCTTCCGCTGTAGGTATTCTAATTTCATCTCACTTGTTATGTCCACAGAACCTGAAGCTTGAATTTTATGTTATATTCCACAACAAAAATTAAGAAGAGTTAAGAATTGTTTTCTAAGTTAAATCTATCCAACACCAGAATACAAGATTATCACTTTCTCTTCTCATTAAACGAAACGACTATTGGAAAAATTTGAACTTGAATTAAAGACCAAGACATTTGAGGTCGTGCAATTTGAAAGTTAGAAGGGAAGCTTAAAATGTTTTATCCCAACTTTGTTTCTAAACAATTTAGTATTAAGAATATTTTCAGTATCTCTGGGACAGACCACTGTGAGTATACTAGGCGTGGCCCCAGTGTTCCTTTGAGATGCTGGGCAACATCTCTACTTTGAGGTATGTTTTACTTTTTTTCCCAAAATTAGGTTAAATACAAGCCTGTGCTTTTTAAATCCTGCAATTTTAAAATACCTGACACACATGTTCTTTTTTGGATCACTATCTAATCTAAGGTAAATATTTTTATAATGGAGAGAATGTGAACAAATCAGGACAGTAGCAAAGAAATTTAATTAAAGTGTAAGACTATTTTGAAAGGAAGAAGGTTATACATGGTAGATCTTTTTTTCAGCCTTTATTTTCTGTCAGGTGCAATTCTGTATCTTATGATACATGCTTACAAAACTGCCATGGAAATTTACAGCAGTGTGACAGAATTTACCACCTTGGCAGGTTATGATGATAATGACACCCTAATTTTGTTACTTGTTATTATGGATGCATAGGTGTTTTTTTTGTTGTTGTTGTTTTGTATTGCTCCAAGACAAAACAAAGTGACCCTGAGGAAATAAAAAAACCAAAATGTGAAGAGGGAAACAGGTGCAATGTATACAATTTTGCCCCAACAGACCACTACTACTACTGCTACTACTATTACTACTACTACAGCCAGCTGGTTAGCAAATTTTGAGAAACTGTATTAAAGATTTGCAATGGAAAATGACTGATCATATTGGAAAATGCATTAACATGTACAATTCATATTAATTTTCATGCTTCAAGGTTAAAAACCGAAATGCCAAATGTAAATGACATTTATTTCCATTACATAGCATTGTACAATTGAAGAGGTATCCTTTGATGTTTTCTGCATTACATGGTACTGTAGAAAACCTAAGTATTAGCTGGGATGGACATACCTACTGATCTTAGGGGTATCAAAATTATTATTTTTATGTATTAAATATTATATCTAAGTCTTTATTCATTTAAGCAACTTAATAAATAATGTGAACATAAGAAGCTTTTAATTTTTACTTAAAGAAAATAATTGTACTTTGAGTGGGGAGAAAACTGTGGTGGCATTACTGCCAGTTGCCATAATAGAAAACTGAAAACTTTTTCTGTGGATTAGTCCTTTCCTGCAACAAATACTTTAACTGTTTTCCACTTGCAGGGAATCTGAAACAGTCAACTGCAAAAGAACATGGAGATAATCTTTTTATTTGATTCAGTTTTAATTATTACTCAGACTCTCCAAATCACCAATGTTGTAGTAGCTGTAATGTTTTATACTTTCTGTAGCTTTTCAGTGGCATTTAAGTAGCCTGATACAGATCATAGCATATTTAAGTTTAGGCCTTACTAAAGTGTAAATATCTAGCACCCCATCCTTTTGAAGGGGACAAATCCTTTGCAATATATCACTGGGAATGAAAGTGAAAGAACATGTACACTCCAAAATCCTCCATGTTATGCAAGTGATTATCCCTGTAGCATCTCCCCTAAACTTTGGTAGAGGCTGGGGCAGGGCTGGAAAGCAGCCTTTGCTGGGAATGAGTGAAACAAGGGAGATGCTGCATACCTCAGTGTTTTCCACGTCTTTTGTCACTAGGTCACCAATCCCATTCTGCCTGGGGATGACATTTTTATTGTCCTTCCTCAGCTCTTTGGCTCTTCAGATCCCTTCCCAGTTTCAACTTCTGGTTAATCCACTCAAGGAGAATTGAAACATTCTTTTTCAGAAAGATGCCTCTAATGATGTTATTGTCCTAATATGGTAGTAAAGCATGAAAAACTGAAATAATTGTTTCTACATGGAGTATGTGGGGTTACTTGTACATATGTTATTTTTCTCATATAGTAAGGGTTGCTTAGGCATTGTGACCAGCTCATCAGCTTCCAAGTCTGAGCAAGGAATCTGAGTTCTGTTTTTTGTTTCTGAGTTCTGTGTATGGCTCAATTACCCTTTAGAGTAATTTTATTTTTGAAAAGAATAATAAGATTATGATGAATTTATGAACCTGTTTAATCCCTTAGTTTACAATTTAGACTGTGCACCATTCATCCTTTCAAAAGGCACATCCTATTTGCTTTCCTCTTAGTCTATACTAGTGTCTATCATAACTCTGTCCTTGGTCTTTTATTTGCTTGTTACAGAATCTGAAATACCATTTATATCATAGTGATTCTTCATTCTACATGCCACTCTACATGAAAGTAGAGCACCTCTCATTTATTTGATATCTATCTAACAGTGATCTGTGTTTTTGCTCTGAATCTGATAAGGGAATTTGCCCTCAGAATTTTTAGCATTCTTTACCTCAAAGTGATATAGGTGGTTTTGTTTGTATTTAAGCCTGTGGGCTGTGTAGTTTCACTTTAAGCTGCTGATCTCCCTCTGAATGCCCATGTTCTGGTTATCTGAGTGTCCTGAATTGTAACTGATATATTTTAATGCCCAGTCTTGTGACGAATGACAGACACAGTATCAGCCATATTGTCATGTGTCTAAGTACTGAGCTTAATCTGATCTGACAGAAGAAAACCTCCTGATTCACAATTAACAAAAATTGCCTGTTTCACTCCTCCGGCTTCTGTTTGCTCAAACTGCAGTTTCATCAGGGTAGAACAGAAAACCATGGAGACCTCGGACTTATTCCAGCCGACAGGGTTAAATCCCTTCGTGCAGATTGCTTGAGTAGTACCCAAAGTTGCTATGCCAATCTTGGTTCCCGAGCAAAAAAGCTATGGTGGCAGGGCTTCTTGGGTCTGTGGCAACTTCAAGTGTACAAGAATCAGCCTCAGGCGGGCAAAAAACATTTCAGAAAGAGAATAAAACTTGTGATTTCCTTATGTAACTTTGTATAGTGATGAGATAGGTTTTAGAACAAAATATTTTTAAAAAGTGGTCATCAAAGGACTTCAGCTTCAGCCACCACAGTTTTGGGTAAATACCACAAAAACAGTTCTTGTTTTAGAGCTGTTGACACTTTTTTTTTTTGACTCAAATGAAGTATAAACAGACAAAATGCAATTTGAAGATTGTTGCTCATTAAATGTTTGCTGCGTAAAAGAATTTGATTGCTTGGCCTCCTTTTAGAATAGGTCTAATCCTCTGTAAGTGGTAAAAAATATCGGGGTTTTGGTGTGACAATATCTCTCATAGCAAATCTCTATAACAGTGGGAAATTTGGATTCATAAACCTTGCCTGATACATCATTTCATACTTTTTCAGTGTGGTTGTAGGAAAGAAAATAATACTTCCAGTAGTAGTGTAGAATTGCGAATCAAGGTTTAGGAAACACTAATAAAACACTGCTTCTTCAGACGCTTTAAAATAAATACAATTATTTAAGCATAAATCCATAGGAAAGAACCCATCTTTCATTATGCTATCTGTCAGAGTTGGAAAAACCAGATTCTCTTTAAGGCTCACCAGCTCTTGACACACACACACCCTAAGAAGGTGTTTTTTGCCCCAAAGCTCTGTCTAGCTATATGCATCAAACGTGACTACAGTAAAAGCCCACAAAGCGCAATAAACACTCTCCTTTCTGTAGCATTAAAAACCACTTGTTTTTTTTTAACAAGAAACTTTGTTCACAGACTGTTCCAGTCCATTTATATGCAGTTGAAAGAGTAATGAAAAATTAAATACTGCACAAAATGTAATTTAAAATCATTACAACTTCAAAATTAGCAAGTAATTTTTCTTCAGTTGGCATAGTGACTCTTTTGTACTGAGATCTGGAAATTGTACTCTGAAGTTTTTAAGCAGCTGTTGGACTGGCTGAGAATAAGAGGTTTTCAAAATACACTTTAAATGGAAGAAAAAACTCTTCAAAATAATTGCTTCTTATGTTCAGGATCTTAAAGTTTTACTGCATAAACCAGCATTTTTGATAGTGTTCTGAACAGCTAAATAGAACAGAAAAGAGACAGTGTTTCAATTTTTATTTTCAAATGCAAACATTGCAATAGGCCTGTTCCAGTTGGGTGAAAATGAATGTAGGAATTCGGATTTACAGGAAAGTAACTGCTTTTCCTACACATCACCACCTAATATATGCATAGAAGGAATATATGTGTGGGAAGATTGTGACTGCCCTCTTATAGGACTGAAAAAAGTGCGTACTACAATTTTGTAAAACAAGGCAACAGAGAAATGAAATACATGCTCAGCCTCTCGTCTACAAACTAGACCCCAGATATTCCTGCTGTTGGTCTGTCAAACAGTTCCTCTGTGGATAGGAAAGAAAAGACAGTCCTAAGAAATATGAAACTGCTTTTAGTAGCTGCGTCTATGTGTATATTCATGTTAATCCTTATAGCTGACACATGACTCACACATATTTCCTGATAAGACTGTCAGAATCCTACAAAACAGAGTATGTTTCATTCTTAAGAAGCTTTTCAGTGAACTCAAGTTATACATATATAAATACATATATCACATATGCTTATGAAACTATTACATATGATAGCTTTTGTTTCTGTACATGCATAATTAACCACTGACTTGACCTATCTGGACATCGTTAGATATACATATTTAATTTTGAACATCCTCGGTAGTTTTATCTGAATTTATGGTTTGGATTGATAGCTGCTTCTAAATGTTTGAAAAATTGGTTTCTGAAAAGCCCATTGCCCTGATTCTCCTGTCTTGTTCTTAATATATAATTTCAAAATATGTAAGTTGCTCTGCTGTAAAACTGGTCTGAATAAGAGATGGGTGAGAGGATGGGAAGTAACTTCATTTTTTACACTGAAAGAACTGGAAGGAGAATCAATCTGTTGGTTTTAACTTTAGTAAACAGAGAAAATAAAATACGGGAACACTTAGCTTTGATTGTAATTATATAAGGGTTTGCAAAATTAAGGGATTTAGAATCCGTAACATAGTTCTTACAGGAATAGCTCTGCTTGGCACCCTTCTAATTCCTGAGGGTCCTGGAAAATGGTCTAGCTTCCTCTCTTAGCATGAAATTAGAAAGAACTTCTGTGTTAAAACATGCCAGTTTCCACTGACTCCAGGGAACCTCTGATACTGCTTTTGGTCCATCATGCATGTGAAAAGCCTCTTGTGTAATAAAGGCATATTCACAGAATCACAAAATATTCTGAGTTGGAAGGGACCCAAAAGGATCATAGAAGTCCAATTCCTGGCCCTTCACAGGACAAGAGTCATACCATGTGCCTGAGAGCATTGTCCAAATGCTTCTTGAACTTTGTCAGGCTTGGTCCTGTGACCTCTTCCCTGGGGAGTCTTTTCCAGTGCTCAACCACCCTTTGGGTGAAGAACTTTTTCCTGATACCCAGCCTAAACCTCCCCTGACACAACTTCAGGCCATTCCCTCGGGTCCTGTCACTGGTCACCACAGAGAAGAGATCAGTGTCTGTCCCTCTGCTTTCCCTCATGAAGAAGTTGTAGACTGTAATGAGGTCTCCCCTCAGTCTCCTCTTCTCCAGGCTGAACAGATCAAGTGACCTCAGCTGCTCCTCATACAGCTTCTCCTCAAGGCCCTTCACCATCTCTGCTGCCCTCCTTCGGACACTCTACAACAGCTTTATACCTTTCTTACATTGCAGTGCCCAAAACTGCACACAATATTCAAGGTGAGGCTGCACCAGTGCAGAGCAGAGCGGGACAATCCCCTCCCTCGACCGGCTGGCCATGCTTTGCCTGGTGCCCCCCAGGACACGGTTGGCCCTCCTGGCTGCCAGGACTCTGCTGACTCATATTCACCTTGCCGTCAACAATATTAAATCATGAATTTTAAATCACATCACAAACCTGCTCACTTGGCTTACTAAACCTGCTGCAGAGAAATAACATGGAAAAATACTAGATTTCAGAGAAGGGTGGATACCTCAGTCACCTCAATATTTTGCTTTAAAGCTAACAGTCTGTATGTGAATACAAACTCATCTGAGTAGGCACTATTTATTTACATAATCCCATGGAGCAAGGCATTTTAAGCTTGGTTTCTTTTACAAAACTAGGTGGAAAAAAACCAACTAAACCATCAACATCACAGGCTCTTGATTTCATGATCCAAAAGGAGATTCTTCACACACAGGCATACCATTGAAATAATTAATGGTTATCATGTAAAAATTCTGTTCTTTTCTAATATATGAAGCACTCATTGTTCAAGGTAAGACAAAATTCCATAATAAAATCAGTGACTCTGTCCAACAGAAGAACCCTTTTTTATTGCTGCTGCTGTACTTTCAAAAAATATTTGTGAACAGATCTCTTCACTGGATTTCCAAGCTTTGTCTTTTGCAGAATAGCAAAGCTGCCTGTGACATATCTTAAGGGTGTTCCAGCCATCCAGTCAACTAACGGTGTTGTTGCTTTTGGCCCACACAGAGCAGTTGCATATGTCAAAGATCAGAACTACAGTTCTAAAATCTGTGCTGTTTTCCTGACAATATTAATCTATATATTAACCATTCCAGTATACAGTAGAAAATGACATCTAGTTCATAGACTAAGAACCATCATCCAAAAAATGAAAGATGGTGCACCATTAATGTGAGAGTCTAGGCTGTTATGGAATCCCACACCATTCTTGTCAAAGAATTTGTACTTTCACACTTTTTAACAGTGCTCTTTTTTTAATAGCACTTGAATTAATTTTTTAAACACAGCCATATATATGATAAAATTAAGTTAATTAAAAACTTGAATGGTTTCTTGCAGAACAAAGTTGTCCTATATACTTCTGCTAAGCACATAAAAAGATGCACTTCAGTCATGTTATTATCCTCAATATCTTTCTTAAAATCACGTACCAGGAAAATCAGTATGCATCTACAGTAACATGTCATTTGGATAGGAACGTGACTTTGAAGTGAATTGCTTGATTGTACCCACTTACCACATTTTGTTTGGATCACGGCCTATTTTTTGAGTGCACAAATGGGATTCATTTCAAATGAAGCTAATTGGAGAGGTTTGCTTCCAGAAATACGTGCACAGTCTGTAAAACCAGACTAGGACTGGTCTGAAGTAAAAGCCCTAAGATGTGTGTATAGTATGGGTCTTTCATCATTTCAGTCTAAAAATATGCTGCTTTTGCACCACACTAATTGTCTAAGCCTGCATTGTTTACATAAAAAGTCTAAATTATTTAGAATGTTTAAGGTTTTGTTGTTTTGGGGGGTTCTTTTGTCTGAAAACGGAAACAAAAATCATTTTTCTAAACATTTTATCAAAGTGAGTATTTTACCTTGAAATATATTATAATTGACTCTAATACAGTGATTCCCAAGATCTTCTTTGACAGCAAGATGGGATGCATATTATTATTTGAGAAACCCATACCTATATTGTTACTGCCTGAAGACTTTTCAAGTCAAGAAAGGACTCTTCACGTAATCCACACAGAGATTACATGGGAAGACTAGCTCATGTTCAGTGCCCAGCTCTGACCCTAAGCAGTGCTTTTCTTTCTCTTTAAAAACCTAGTTTAAGAGCCATGCTTATGATTTGTTCTTTGAAGTAGGATCCTACTTCCTCTCTGCCTTGAACTAAGAAGTAGTGTTAAGACTTTGGCCACTGTAACAATGCATATCGTTCCAATCAGAAGGGTTATCTTACAGTCTTAAACACATGACTCTCTCACTTTGGCATACATATATAATTTTTTGAAGGTCCATTATAAAATACTTCCTTAACTTGAACTTCCCATCTTGCCTAGTTTGAGGTTTACTCCATGTTAAAACACAACCAGCAGCTGATTCATGAAGCAGTTCTTAAGGTTGTTAGGCTGTTTGACTATATAAAAGTATAAAAAGACATTTTATATAGTCAGGATATATATTTTATATATTGAGGATAATAACACTTTGACCTTTTTTCTGGGATTTTTTTTGAGTGGAGTCTGCATTTTTTCCCATCGTTCGCAGTTTCCAGTGCAACCTGATAGAGCCCTCATAATAAAGTATCTTACTTATGGTGTTATCAGTCCACGAAAGTGTGGTCTTGTTGCCTTGAAAAGGTTTTGTTTTTTAAATATATGTTGCTATTTTTAAATAGATAGGCTTATTCAGAATTTAATTTGCAGAGATAAGGACATTCTGTCTCTCTTGGAAATTGTTTTTAGTATTAGTTACTAACAGGCAGTTCATTTAATGTCATTTACAAGGCCTCAAATGAAACTCAGTGGCTGACTGAGAAACTTAAGATACAGTCCATTTTATAAAAGGAAGATAAAACATTGTTAAATGTAAAAAACTGAATAGGCAGTAATCCTTAATAACATTAAAATAGTATAATTTTAAACAGAATTATTCTTTATGAGATTAATTTTAGCACAGCCATATGGATTTATTTCACACGTTAATGCCTTAATTATTAGTTGATTGTATTTTTACAGAACATGTGACATATACAGAATTTAATGATGTAATATTTGTAGCTTATTCTTTCCTGTTCTGATTACATTTTCTACTGCCAGCAAGTAGAAGATCTTTGATAAAGTGAAAGATTGTAAAGGCAACATCATTTATTCATTACTAGCTCTTCTTTTTTCTTTAAAGTCTATTTTGGTCTTGGGGGGGATGTAGGGATGAGTTCCTATCACCTTCAGCAGGAACTGTGTCTGTTCTTGAACTTACAATGCACACCAGTGCTCATTCAGAAACATGGTAAAGTACAATAGCTTAAGTTAACCTCTGACACAAATTAATTTTACTTTGGCATGGTAGCCCTCATTCAGAACAACCATGACTTTTATCAGCTAGCTTCCTTCACAGAACTGGAAAGGAAAAGGTTTCTTTGAAACAATTTTGATGGAAAAGGTTACAATTTTCAGCAATGCAGACTTATGTCCTTCAGTAAGGATTAGATTTGGATATTAGCATAAAAAATTCAAGTTTCATTCATATATACAAAAAAGTCTGGAATATTCAGCATCAAGGTAGAGGATCTAATGAGCTGTCTTAATGGGGTACAATATTTTGGATGCTGTGCTTCCTCCTTCATCTGGTTTGGTTTCTGTTCATTTGTTCTTTCTTCCTTGCTGCCCCCTTCTCATTTCTGTGATTGTACTCACACCATGACGCCTGTTCTTCATTCTTTTACTTCTCTTTTCTGTTTAACACTGTGCTCTGTTGATCTTCAGCTTTAGATAAACAGACTGGTTATTATGAATTAACTAGAAAAATGCCCTTTATGGTACACTGGCTTATTTGTAAAAGATGTCCAGGTCTGCATTTAGTTTCACAGTAAGGGTGAAATAGCTGATCCATCCATAAAAGTAAACTTCATACCTATATGGAAGCTCTTTCAGTTGCTTCTGCTCAGAGATGGAATTCCTGTTCATCTTATTAGTTCATCGTCTATTGATCTCTGGGCAAGAGGATTTGGTTTGTAAGCCCTTTAAAATACTTTTGCAATAGTTGACTAAAAATACGTAACATACTACTGTAAGTGACCATAAGGTGTGAGATGAAACACTGGGCCACATATTAAAGGGTATTTTGTATGCTTCTTAACCTTGGAGTTCATATTCCTGACCCCATTACTGCAATCTTCTGCTGGTTTAAAAATTAAAAAAATACAATAATAAAGAGTAAGACTTACCTATGGATATAAATAAGCACGTTGAATTGTAAAACCCTCCTTACTGTTTCCAACAGGCCCAGTGTGTGCTATTTTATCATTAAAAACTCTCTGTGTGCAAAATATGTTTTTTCTATACATTAAGGATTTAAATTGGCAATTTTATTTTCAAATACACAAATACTTTTCTCCTTTTGACTTCGTATATGTCCCTCATCATCTTCCACATTTCTTCTCACAGCTTATTCTGATTCTAAAAATCGCTGTGAGTTCACAACCTGGTATTAAACATCCTCCTGCAGCAGTTCTCGTAAGACTTCTTCAGAGGAAGCATTGCTTCCAACACTAAGGAAAATTGTTTCTGAATGTTGTGAGTGTCCATTAATGAAGTCAACCTGCCATCAGTAAAAATGCAGTTGAGACTACATAAATGAGATTTAGCCAATGTGCAGGTTTCATAGAACTTTTGAACCTTAGTGGGAGAAATTCTTCAGTTAGAGATTTAGATGAATGTAAACTTCTATATGACCCAGTGGTAAACTACGTGTTTTTAAGCAGGTTGAAGTCTTAGAAAGTACTTTTTGATTTCTAATTAGTATTTGATTTTTCAGAATTACTTCCATGACAGAGGTAGGCAAAAACTGTTAACATAAGGACTCAAATTCACATGTTAACAGTTAATTTTATTTTATTTTTAAATGGCAGCTTACTCCAATGTCAGTTATGGAGAGCAGTTCTGTAGCTTAGCTAATAATTTCCCAAGCCTTCAGCATAAAGAATGGACCTATGGAAATGGATTACTAAAATAGAACTCATTTTTATTTTAGTCTGTACTTGAAGTCTCCCTTTGTTTCTGTGTGTGTGAGATGTTCCTGGGAGAACACAACAGGTTGAGCAGGTAAGGCTCAAGAACTGACATGTTTGTGCAGGGGGCTGAAGCAGCAAAAATCTTTAACAGCACTAGATACTGCCCTAATTGATTGTTCTTGAGGGAAAACTTGAGTCCAGAGCAGAAAAATTCAAAAGTTAGAGCTGTTAGGATTCTGAGATGACTGTTTAAACCCTGATTCTTATGAAACCACAACAGCTTGCAAGTTGAGAGGGAGTAGCTTATTTCTTTTGAAAAGATTCTCATATTTATAAATCTGGGAGGAGGCAATAATTATACATTTCCTTGTCATTAGAATTTGCAAATAAATGAGAGTTCCCATAAAATATTTAAGTATACCAAAAATTAGATGTAGATATCTGTAAGAGGTAAAAAATTCCTAAATACTTGCATCAGAACTGACTAGAATCTTAAACCAAATTAAAAAATAGATTTTTATTTCATTGACTTTGTTTTCTATAATTCTTCTATAATCAGATAGTGTTTTGTTACAGTTGCTTCCTTAGAGAAAAAAACAACAGCCTTTATCAGCAAAGTGCTTGTGATACATCTCAGACTAAACAAGGTGCAGAAGACGAAGAATAAAGAGGCAACTAACATTATAAGCTACTCTCCCATTGAAGTAAAATAACATTAAAAATGAAACTTACTTTGTTTAATAAAATAATAAATCAATAGAAAAGTTTTAGTGGATATAAAATCTTATCAGTTGAAATTGCTTATATTCCACTGCCATTATGGGTAAGGCAGATCACACTATCAGTCTACATCAAGAGTCTGAAAAGTGGTGAAACTGAACACGTGCTGTCTTACAAATATCAAACATGCTGTTTTGCAATGGGAGTGTCTTTCCATCACTTCAGAGTGATTTTATTTTTGATCTGGCAGAATTTTAGAGGCCATTTGGCTTTTACACTCAAAAACCAGAAGGCACAGTCTTGCATACCATGTTAACGGTTAATGCAAATATTCTCAAAGGGGAAAGGACAAAGGGGAAAGGAAGTACAGGGGTAATACCAAGAAATAGTAGGTATACAAATCCTACTTCGGAATTCCAACAGAGGGTGAGGGAGTCTAAAGAAACATTGTACTCATTAAGCAGCTTCCATCTCGTCCACTGAAAAAAACCTCTAAATTTGTGAGAAAAGCTCATGATAAAAGTTCATCTTTTCCATATAGACAAGGGGGATCAAGTTAAGAGAGGATGAATAAATTTGGTTTTGCCAATTTGTGTGTGTACTGAACCTTGTAGCCTATTACAGGCGCTTTTTTTTTCTTTTTCCTTTTAGCTTTCTCTATATATAATTAATCACTTTATAGGAAAAAAGCACTGTCCAGATATGAAGCACCAATACCTTTCACTGTTAGACTGTCAGATTGCTAACGGGTCTATTTTTGTTATGTATTTGACATATTTTAGTCAGCTCAAAGTCACCTTTTTAAATTGAACTGCTGTGACTTAAACCCTTTTATATTCCAGCTGAAGCCACTGTAAAAAAAAATGGTTGAAAATTAGTGAGAAAATAAAGCATTTTTAAAAACAAACATTGTCTTTGGCTAGGGAGACAGAGCAGATATGATGGAACAGAGCGTCCTAACATTTCTGTGCAGGTTCTGCACTGATTGAAAGGAATGGTTTTCCTGTCTAGGATTGTATTTGCGCAACTCTGAGTAAAATTATAAAATTATAAAATTGTTATGCCAGACCGTTTTGGGACAAGCCTGTCAAGGTAAGAAGTACCAGATCAGGTTAGTACCTGCCCATAACTTTCGTAAGACCTTGTTGATTTAGATTTTAAGCCAGACCCTAAATTTCTATGGCTGATTTAAATTAAACCAAATCAGATTGAGTTCAGACATTTAGATAGCAGTGGATGGTTTTTTTTATAATTAGCACAAAAAATCTGTAATTTGGCAAGGTATGTTTCAAGTGCTCTTTTAAAGTGCGACAAACAAGACAATTATTTTTGTTCCTAAATTTTTAAAGAGGGGCATGATAATGCAGTGCTTTGATCTAATTATAAACTCAAATGCTGCATTCCAAACCCAAGCAAAGTAAGAATAATAGATAAAATAATTACTCTGTATAGCTTTGCAAAATAAAGCTAAATTTTTAAATATTTGTAATCCATTTAGAAGAATAAGAAGAGGGGGAAATGAATTCTGGTAATTTAATTTTTCTCAATCCTCATATTAAAACAAGCCTTAGATGCTAAGGAGCGGATGGGTGTTTTCAAGAGCAGTTTTGCCAGATTGTTTGTCATCCAAGAAAAGGTTATTCACATGATTCTCAAATACTGAGCCTGAAGTCTCTAAGGAACAATGGAAGACAAGACACATAGAGAATAAATCTTTAGTTAAGTTTTTGACAGACATGATTCCCTACAGACCTAAAATGGTCAAAGAAAACACTAAATTGCATATTGAACGACAGTTTATAGAATGGAATATGCTATGGGAAGAAATAATAATAATTTGGAAGAAAATAGAGACAAAAATTGCAGGACATGAAAAATGTTTCCAAATGTGATTGGTTTTCTGTTGTCTTCATCTGAAGATACTTAAATATTTTGGCTCATGTCTTTCAGCAAAAGTGACAAATATCTGAAAGGGATATATGTAAGTATCAACTTTATTAAATTTATTCTAATAAGGAATATTATTGTAGATTATTTCAAGGAAAGGTGCATTAAAATCAAGTTTAGAAAAGCAGGCTTTCTTAAGGATGATTTGCTATGTATGGACTGCAGTTTTATTTTGGGCTTTTCCTTATGAATATTTCACTCCATACTAATTTGTATTTTTTTTTTCTTCAAAACAAAACTTTCATATGAGCTCTGGTCACTGTTTAACATAAGGGCTAAAAAAATAGTACTGTTTTCTTAGCTTTTATGCTCCATTACCTCCTGCACTTGGCAGGAACACTACATAGCTCTATACGAGTCTCAACCCTAAAAGCTGATCCCTGTTCAGCTGGGACCACAACAAACACCTCATTGGCATACAGGGCAAGCTTTCACATCTGAGGAACCGAAGAATCTGAAACTGTCAGTCCTGAAACTTGACTGATGACTACTTCCCATAGTTGATATCATTCTGTCATGACACTCAAAATTACAGTCTTTTCCCTAGTTGACCTCTTGGTAAAAACAGTAATTTCCTTTCCCAGAATCCAAAACACGTTGCTTATCACCCTCTGCTTTTCATTTTACCTCAAGGCAAGATTTGAGCTTCAATTATTCCTGACTAATGTACCTCCCATAATCTTTAAAAACCTCAGAAGACTACACAGACTCCGAAGGAAATATAACTCTGTACTACACATCCTCACCATTGGAAAGCAAACCTCTATCTTATATGTCCTGCTTTGGTTTTAATATTCCTGCACAGGGTTCACTAGAATTTAGCATGGTATTTCAGATGAACTCTTACCAGCGTCTTTTACACCATTAGTGCCTTGCTTTTGGCGCTAACAACCTCTTTCTCAAGTGATGTAACAGTACATGCTTCCCTTTCCATTGTGACTGTTCATTCTCACAGGCCTTTTTAACAAATATATAGGCCCCTCTCATTCTTCTGTTTCTTCCTGCCTATTTACATGTTGCCCTTATTCACAGCTTCTCACACATCTATTGTCAGCATAGTTCATTGGGACTTTTTCCTGATAATCCTGTAAGTGGAGATATTTAGTAAAGTCTGTCTAAAAGCAAGCTCATGAGCAATCCCTTTAGCAAGTTCTCTCTTATTTGCCTTCTAAGCATCATTCAGTACTCTTTTTTAAATTTCATTCTAATCACAGTCTTTTTAGTTTATTGAATTTGGATGTCCTACCATACCACATGCTTTCACATTAATTACATGTTTACATAATTTAAAAAACACATCAGATTGTATTACTTCACGCTTACCTGCGTGTTTTCAGCATTCCTTCATTCATAAAATCTTTACATAGTACAGAAGTCTGATAAGCTGTTCTGTGGTTCCTTGGGTTATTTTTTCCTTTTCTGAAAAATTTATAATAGATTTTTTACCAGTCACAGGCTATCACTACAGACACATTGCAAACTTCAGATTATCATCTGTGTAACCCTTTCATGGGCCAGTTCTATTTTGGAACATGCAAACAGATGTTACTCAGACTTTCTAAAGTACATTAAAGTTTGAAGAATGCATCTGTTTCTAGTCTTTGGGTCTTGATAAGCATATGACAGAATGCAAGAGGTTATGGAATAGGCCCAAGAGCATGGAGAAATAAAAAAACCCTATGCATATTGTCTGCAAGTTTCGTAAGCAAGTTTACTCCTTTTTTTTACTTTCTATACAGCGAATTAGCAGGATGTTCAGCTACACCTGTTCTCTTTCCTCTATTATTTTTAGAATCTCTAGTTTCATGTAGTGTTCTAGGAGTTCTGTTCCTTGATGCTGTTGTGCAGTGCTGTGAGCAATGCATCATTTATTTCACACTGCCATCTCACAACCTCTGCACTAGGTATAAGCCTTTACATACTGCATTACCTGCCAATCTAAATCACTGTATCACAACTTGCATTGATTTTCTTCCCCATGCATCCGTCTCATGTTCTTCTGTACCAAACTCTATCCTGATTTGTTTTTCCATCTCTGCTTTTATATTAAAATGGTAGTAAATACTGAGCTATTGTCTCAACTTCTACTCCCATTTTCTAGTCTAGATCACTTTCTGAATTAGTCAGTTAAACATGTTATCCTGATAGTCACTCTGTGCCGTATCTGTCTTTTGAAAAATCTTTTTTGCAGAAAACATGGGTGGTAAAACATATCAAAATTTTGTTCATCAGGTACTAGATAAGCCTCGAGCACAACTGATTACTGAATGATTTTGTAGAAGCAACATCTTAAATACATGGAGTTACTGATGATTAGTCATTCCATTTAGTCTTCTGCCTCTGTAAAGAAGCCTTGAATAAACAGAATTGATCAGTGCAAACATCTTAGAAACTATTTCATATGGATTCGTATTAACTTTAATGTTTTTCTGCTTTTAAAGCCCTGTTTTATGTTAAAAAGCATGCCATTCCAGAATAAGTTAATGGAATATTTTGGTAACTTGTTTGATCCACCATTAAATTTTACTCAACACAGGCAATGGAGTCACTGTCAGGTCATCAAAACTTTTAAATATAAATTGTATGCTTTATAAAGATATATATATATTTAATCATATGCAGCTGTGAGATTAATACAGTACGAAACGTCATATGTTTCTTAGTGCTGCTCTGGAGAGACAATTTGATATTATACCCTATAGTAACTTTCTGAAATATTTTTATTCTGCAGAGTTTGATTTCTGTGGTATTTTTAGTAGACGATACTGAATAGTCAGTTCTAATTTGGTTTTCTTCAGTTCGTTCTCACAGTATGGAGATTATTTATATTACAGAAGCATAAAAACTTCAAAGTTCAAAAGGAAACACATTATTCAAAGGAATTTTGAAATAGCCCTAAAAATCAGAAGAAAGTGCAAAATACTGGTTACCTTATAGGACAGAAGAACAAATTAAGATGCTGTATCCATTTCAGTTTGTGAGTGTGATATGGCAAGTATTTAAAACACGTAAAGATAAGAGTATTTTGCTAACATGTTTTTACACTCAAATTGAAGAAACAGGAGTTTTCAACTAGTGAAAAGATTGAAACAATTAAAGTTTAAAAGTTGAAGAAACTTTCCAGTAGCTGGCTAAATACATTACAGGTCTCTACTTCAGATCCTTTCTTTTTCATTTTTCTGCTAGATAGCAATGCTTCTGACAAATGAACTTTTTATCCCATTGTAAGAGAAGTTTACCGTGCTCCAATTAAATAAACTGAAAATTTGGAGTGATTTACTAGAAGTGTGCCTATAATCTTCAATAAAAAGAGTATAATTATTCCTCTGGTACAAAAGATAATGGATTTTCCAAACGGAAATTTTGAAAACTGCCTTTAGTTACCTGTAAAGCTTTGTCTTTCCCATAATGCCACCTTGGTCTGCCTGTACTAATGTACAGAAAAAGGCAAGGTTTTGACATCACCTGCAGAGAATTCCTTTTATCTTACATTTCAAAACCTCTAAAACTTCCTTCAGTCAACAGCAGCGGCAAAAAATGGTGAGCTAATAACAGCCACTGGGGATCCAGTAATTGTGCCAGCCTCAACAAATGAACATAAACCAAACCAAATACTGAAAATCCTACTGAAGGTTTGTGCAGCAGTGACTCAGAAGTCCTTATTAAGACAGGCAAAACCCAGTAAAAAGGTAAATAGCGACTCTGCAAAAGGAAGGTCTTAATTACCTTCGCATACTGAACACTAGCACTGTTAATTAAAGATCTATCCTAAAGAAAGGCTACCATTGCCAACTTGAAGTATGATTCAGGATAGTCATAACCAAGTAGCTCCAATCCTGCTTTTTTTCTGCCAAGAGCATAATGCTGCTAGTCTTTTGTGATGAATTCATCCTGCAAGTGACTGTTCAGACTTTGTCAAACGGCATAACACGATCCAAAAGTAAAAAAGGTATTTCATTCAGAACACTTGTTTTGCATCATGCACTGATTTCTGGTTTGATGTATTATTTTTGCACTACCTCTTAATAATTAACAAAGCTTAGATTTCAGCTTTGTCTTGTATTACTTACACAAGAAGCTGTAGAAGTGTATTTAAAACACTATTGCACATAGACCATACTAAAGTCTAACTGATGGACATGTCCCCTGTATGTAAATGGAGTGAAAAGTGTTGAAAAATATGGTGCATGAAACAGATGATGTAAAAAACACATACAATTTTTCATCAACTCAGAATGCTGAAAAAAAATCCTCTTTTCCAAACAGATAAAGATGCATTCTACACATCTCAAATGTAAATATTTTTTACTAATGTCCCTTATTTTCCACATTTAGTTGCATGCAGTAATGGAATTCGCTGTACTTGGTGCGACAGCAGTTTGATACATGGAGAAAAGAAGTGCTAACATCTGAGGGATTTGCAATAGCTCTTATGTATGTTAATGTATTAATATTTTTAAAATATGTACAGTTTGTTTTGTTTACATAAATACATTTTTAAGAAATAGTGACTTATCATCATGTTGGTAAAATCTTTTAGGTCATATCACTTAGGACTAATTAATTCTTAAGGTCTTGAATGCCTGCTAGGTTAATACCAATAGACAACTACTTGAATCACAAAACTATCTGAATACAAAAGTAGAGGCATTTTGTGTACTTACTCCTTGGCTGATAAATCTCAGCTTTCTCTCCACATGGACTGATTTGAGGAGTCTATACTGTAATTTTCAGCTACCTCTCCATTCAGTTGGTGAAGAGGATTATAGTGAAACAACTTACGATGTACATCCAGCACTGAAAAGTCATCAATGTTGCTGTGTAGCCTCAGATACAAAAACATTCTGAAAACTTTCTTTCAAGATTATTTATCATATCATTACTGACTGGTTGATAACTTCTTCCCAAAAATTGTAAAATTGCACTTGGGTCAGTCATCTCTCCATCTTTAAGATATATCATGTTGAATGTAAGACTTCTGCTCTTATCAGAAGAAACAAGCAGTCACATAAAATACCATACGATACTCACAATCTTTACTTCTGTAAGACTACTGAGAATTCACTGGCTCAATGAATTCCTTGTCATTCACTAACAGCCTTATTTAAGTTGGTATTCATGAATGGACTCCTGTTTAAAACCCTATTTGTTTTGTATTTGCAAATTGCTTAGTTTTAAATAAATACTTCAGAGTTTATACTCCTTTTCCACTTAGCTCTTTTTTTCTATCTAGTTCATGCATAACATAAAGCTAGATGTGAAGGCCATTTTTATCTCTGTCGCATCTGGAAAATGAGATTTGCGTGTATTTGTTTTATCAAGCACAAATATGGACCACAGATGTAAATATGTATGTCTTCAGAAACTCTACTCTGAAAAAAAGACTAAGAATAAATACCGTGCTACAACTAAGAAATGATTTCTCAATATGATGTATTATCTTAAGATATTATGCTATAAGTTTCCCACCAAAATCCTGTTAACATGACAGAGCCCGAAGCTCCAAATATATTATATTCTGATTTGAAGGACACAAAACTGTAAACAGTACCTTTGAAAGGTAATACTAAGACTGTATTATTTGCCTTTTCAATTTGAAGTATGAATGAAGTAATTTGTATATAAAACACATGCAACTGAGGCAGTTGGAAAAAACTGAAAGCAAGCATTTTTAGCATTCTACAGAGTGACACTTTATTCGTCAAATATTAGTATAAACAGTGTAACTAGCACAATATATAAAGTAGCTCTTTTTATGAAATACCATTTGAAAATAGCTCTTTTTATGAAATGTTATTTGAAAATAAATAGCTGGTAAACAAGTTACAAAATGTTTAGCAGTTAAGAAATTGAACTCTCTTTTACTGTAATCCTTAAAATGACTAAAGGCCACCTATTCCTTATTTTCTTGTCTGTTCCTCTGAACAGACCACTGGGGCATTATATCAGGCTGAAGCACTGCATGTTATTTCCATGACTTCCCACTCACAACAGCACTAAATAAGTTAGCATTCATTTGAATTATCAATGGCTAAAAAGAGACCATAGTATGTAGTACTGCTGTTGTGAAAATATGGACTTTATTCAAGAAACACGATAACAAGTAATATCAGCGCATGCACCTTACTGTGGCACAGACAGCAAATTAATTTGACAATTACCCTCCGAAAGAGATGCAGCTTTTTAAGGAAATAGCCATTTTGGCTAAGCAGCCTTTTGACTTTTTTATAATTTGCCTTCCTTTATATCATAAATTGAAAGCTCTGGTTGGCAGACAATTTCATCAATTAAAGGCATTTACAGAATTGTATCTATATTTTGAGGGAGAATAATAAAGCTGATGTATTTTTCACTGGGGTATTATAAACACCAGAACATTGACTTTCTTCTCCATGCATCCATTTATGGATTTTAGCAGAGTATAGAAGCAGTGAGTTTTGGTACTCCTGATGGGTGAAGTTCACTTGGATTCACAAAGTTTGCACACCCTCTAAAGCTTACTGGAAAAAATAAAGTAAGTGATTATAAAGGTTTGTCTTTTAGTATGCCTACTACGAGCAAAAGCACCTTATACCAGGATTTCACTGACTGCAGTCAAATACAAAAACTTTGTTATAGGTGAAATCTGTGGAAGAAATCCTGATTTCAGTGAACAGTATTAACCTGGGCTTCTTGATTTATGCTGGCTTGGTCAAGAAAAGAATTCTCGTTTGTCAATGCACACATGCTGTATACACACAAATCGACATCTCTTGTTGTTGAAGTATTTTAGGTTTACTTCCTTATATGGTTGGCACTAGAAGAAATAAATTCGTGTACAAAACCACAGATAAAAGTTTCCCTTGTTTATCTATTCTCCAGAACAGGGACATGTTAAACTTACTTTCATTTCATCATGTTACATTTGGTATGTGTTCGCTGTTTTTCTGCACTGTGTGTGAAGTGATATGTGCATTCCAATTTTCACCATTTTTCATAAATTCACCTCTTCTCTCTGGTAAAATCTATGCACATAGAAACACTCAGCACACTCCACATTTGCAGATGGTCCTGCAGTTTGCTCTAAGTCTGCAGCAGAGCTCTACATCCTGCTGGAAGGAGTATGGTTACCATTTCCAGGTGATATTTCTTTCTGCCAAAGAAATGTGGAGCAGGCCATTGTCCCGAGTTCTACCAAACTGACAAGAGTACTGACGAATGTAAGTGGTAAATGCAACATTTACAACCAACAGATTATACACATTCACCAAGACTAACCTGATACTCTGTTGGTATAGTCTATATTCTGTATAACTTGATATACTATTGGTATAATGTCTGTTCTTTCCAACAGCAGCTTTAATTATGCTGTGTATTTGTTAAAAGCAACGATCTTTTTAAATGCAGTAAACTGTTAAGTGTTACAGAAGGAGCACAACCAGTAGCTCATAGCCCCAAGTGAATCTAACAAGAGCAATGTAACAAATATTTCTGGTAAGTTGAGAATTGATTGTTTTTAAACATTAGCTTTTGCCATGCTAACTGTGTCGGTGTTTTCCTATTACTGGTTAATTAACATTCCATATCAGTATTTCCACTTCTCTGTAACCGAAAATTGACATACTATTTTTCTTTTTTTGAACATTCCTATTGTAATGCTCACTTCATCTGTCTCTCATACTCCCTCTTCTTCCTCTTTGCCTTTTTAAACCTCATGTAAGTATTTAAGTGAATATCAGCACTTCCACTTTTGTGGCTGAAATGAGTGGTATAAAGAATCCTATTGCACACTAACTGCGCAATTTTATAATTACCTGAAACCATCCAGAATATAATCTCTTCAGGCACCTGCTTACACACCAAGAATTAATTTGTCTTGATTTCAACTGGGAAATAAGCAGAAACAAGTGAAGCAGAAGCAGAAATCTCATATTCATGCCAATGCAGCTACATGAAAACATCTGAGAAGAATATTCATTATCCAAGCAACAGAGCTTCAAATACAAAATTATTCATGAGCTATCAGTGTGTCTGGAAATACAGCCTTAATAGGCACAACCCACCTGCAAAGCTGAAGAACTCCTCATGTGCAGGATGCATAATCCTGTCTGCACTGAAGCAAAAACCAGCTGAGTACCTAGGCTTCAGTACAGAAGACAATATTCTCTGGAGTTTGGTTCACTGGAAATGATGCAGATAGCTTTTCTCTTTATTTTTTGAGGTTACATAGGAACAGGTATATTACAAAACCGAAGCCTGACATTTAGATCAGTACATGTGGCCACCACAGCAGTTCTGGGGTTGTTTTTTTTTTTTTGCTTTGAGATTAAATTAGTTTAAAGGTGAATGGTTTCCAGCTGCATTCCATAACGGCTAACTTTAAATCTCTGAATTTCCACATTTTCATTATCCACTCCTATAAAGAAAAAAATTTAAGCCTGTGTATGTGAAGTGACATTATGCACAGGCTGGAAATCTCAGCTGCCCAGCTCCATGGCCAAAGGCCCAAGTGACGCTTGGTGCAGTCACCAGCTGGAGTTTGGCTCTCAGGGCCTTCTGGCGTGTTTGCCTCTGTGCTGGGGTTGCTGGCAGTATCACAGTGTGACGGGGACTCTTTGTAGCAGGCAGTATGGTGATGTCTGGGGCTTAGATTTGTGACCAAAACCATGCTGAAAACACACCAGTTGGGAACTGGCTGTTCACTGCTCTGTTCATGGGACGTGGTGAGTGATGGCCGTTGTGCCACTTCTTTTGTTTTGTTTTCTTTTTTCTTCCACTTCTCTGTTTATTAAATTATTTTTACCTTGATCCATGAGCTTTTTTCCTTTTACTCTTCCTTTTTTTTCCCCTGTCCCATTGTGGGTGGGCAGGTGGTGGGTAAGTGATGGCTACAGAAGTCTGTATGGTGCTTAGCTCCCTACCAGGGTTATCCCAAAGCACACTGTGTACCACCTGGGGTTGGCTCCACAACTGGACAAGGCTGGTGGGATTATGCCCAGGAAGAGTCACTCAGACCATTTCTCCATTTCAGGGATAACCAAAGAGCTCTCATGCAGTAATACAACAGGCCAAAGCTGCATGTGTCCAGTGATCTAAGTATAAAGAGGGTGAAAAGCTCGTTTGAACTTCTACTTCACTACATTTAAAAAAAAAAAAAATAAATCTGAAAGGACATGAAGTTTGTTTCTCAAAAAGAAAGACAATTATACCTCAAAATGTAATCTCTTAAAGAAATCACCACAGCACTGGGTGTCAAGGTGAATGAGCCCAGGAAGTTTCATACATTTACTAGAATAAAATTGACATAAATATGTTGGCACCAGCACTGAAAGACACAAAAATCTTTTGGAAAAAATGTGCAATAGAAAATATTTATAAAAGCTACACCAGAAAAACACATTAAAATAACTTTTTTAAGTTTGTACTCACTACTTCACCAAGGACAGAACTCTCCAGAAGAACAGAAATTCAAGGCCTAGGAAATGGTATTTGGCTTAACAAGAACCCCCAGTGAAGGAGAAGCAAAGTGGGACTAATCTAAGGTGAGATTTCAAAAAACTTGAATATTACAGCCATACACTGAAAGATAAAAATTCTGAGTTTCTCACAATTTCACTGAAAAAGCATGTGTCTCTTAGACACAAAGCACCCTATTTGGAAAGACAATCCCACACAGTCCACCTTCTCTGCTCAAGTTGCACGGCTCCTTCCTACATGGGTATATTTCCACTTGTCTCAAGGAGACATGCATGGAAGACCACTGGCACTCATGGTGTTTTCTCAGAGCTGCACAGATACTTGATTTCAGTAAGCAGAGGCCCATGAACCATAGGCCTGACTGATTTAGGAGCTAGCTTTCTGTCATATGACTACTGACTCTTACGAAATGGGTAAGTATACTTAAAAGTTTATTACGATTTTTAGACAAAACATACCTCCTTTACTCCCAAATAATGCCCAGTGATAGACAGAAACACGCTCAAAATACAGCCATGAGGTGATAACTGAGATCTACTGATGTCACTGGCAAAAGTCTCATGGTGTTCAAGAGTACCAGAAAATCATGCTTTGTATGTATGAAAACCTGGTAACCAGGTTACACCCTGGGAATAAGCAGCAAAGGGAAGTGGGAATTTAAGCAGGTCGTCTGATTTTAGATATTGATTCATCAAGTCTTCCCTCCATAAAATCCTTAAAAGTAAAGCCATATTTAAGTGTTTTCTTGAGCCGTTGCCTTAATGGGTATTCAAAGCAGATGTAATGCTGGAGTTGGTGACAAACTAAACAAAAACCACAATGAATTTAAGCAAAGGCTGTTGATTGCTTAAGCATGGAGATGTGATTCCCCTTACACGTAGTCAGATTCCATAATAAAAGTCCTCTGATGGATTCAAAGACGTAGTTCTAAACCTTTCTCCTCAATACAAACCCTTCTCCTACCCACAAATTAACAATCTGGCCACATCAGTGAAGGCTGGCTTGGCTGCTGTAGCCCTTCCAAGCTGCACTTCCCCAAGTCCATTAAGCATCACGTTAACAATGCTGTGTGGTTACTTACCGTCATTTCCACCAGCTACGTGATGCAATACTGTTTATAACACAGAGAGATTTGCCCCGCTGATAAATCATTTGTCTGAAATTAAGAATTGAATTTGTCTGATTAATATTTTATATCAGCTGCTATGAGAGACCAGTTTTGTATTAACCACTGCTCCAAGTTATCTTGGCTGTGAAGCAGGAGGGAGGAGCATCAGTATAACTAAGAGATGGAGCTGACCTACCTCTAGATTGCAACACATTCAGATTCATAAATAAACACACTTTCTCAGAAAGCATCTTCTACTCTGTTTTTTTTCCAAAAGTGAGAATGTCAAACTTTTGTCACATGCTGGCTCTTTCCTGCCCGACTAAATTCAAAATATACAACAGCAAAAAAACCCCAACCCCAAAACAAAACAAAAAAAAAAAGCAAGAAAACCCACATATGGTGAAACTAGAATAGAAATGTAATGTTTTAGTCATGGTGCATGTATACAACAGGAGAGGCAATGATACAGTACTTCAATCTGTATTGTCTATATAAAACATTTATTTTTAAGCTCTATAATGATATTATAGAAATACATAGAATATTTTATTGAGTGTATTTTAGTGTACTCACTGTGAAAATAACACATTTAAGACAGGTATTCTTATGTCCAAATGTTTTAAATATATGCACTTCTTTGCCTTGCAGTATTATGTTACTTTGAGAAACAAAATATCAGTGGGGTTTTTTTATTCTTTGCTTCTTTCCAGAATCTTCTCATTCAGATTCTCCTGGGTCATCTAGGGTGCTCACTGCTGTGAGATATTTTATAAAAACCACGAAAAGTACGTAGATTCGTAGAATTCCTATATTTGCTTGCATTCATGTCTAGTGCACATCGCTTGCCTTTCAATTCTCCACGTGCCTTCTTCATAAGTACAGTGACATATAGTGCATTCATCAGTTTTCACCTCCCGGCCTGCTGGAATGACAAGCGTTTCTGCAAAGCAGTTTGGGCCTAAAAGAAGGAAAGAGATCATTATGTGATACCAGTAGTACACTGTAATCCAGCCTAGTGCAGTCTCGGCCCGTACACAGAAAACCTAATGCAAAGTGAGGGCACATTAAACAAACACGAGCATCGTGCACAAGGCACAAAAGCAGCAAGGGATGCGAGGATGCTGCCCTCCAAAGTGGCTGGATGTTTTTGGTACAGACCGCCCTGCCCTCCACGGGAAGGTGCACTAAAGCTTTTCTGTGAAACATGCAACTGTGACAGAGACCTTGGCATACAATGACGGTGCAGATCAATACAGGTTTGAGCTACAGAAAACGCCAGCTACTGATAATGCAACAGTGGTGCTGGAAGCTACTAGAGAGCCCCGATTATAAATGTTATTAGTTTTTTCCCACTGGAAACAAGTGCTTTAGTTTGTGTAGTAATCAAAGTATCAGATTAGTTTATTTTCCATTTTGTGAGAATAGAGTCATTTTCCACCAGAGTGGAATAGTTCCAGCCTCTTCTGAATGAAGACACTTCTCATGTAAAAAAAGAAATATTCCACTTTATGTAAGTCACCTACAAACACCTATTTTCATAGTACACTGAAATAACTTCATTTCCAAGGATTAGGCAGGAGAAAAATCCACCAGCGCAATGTTCACAAGACAAATTTGATCGTTTCAATAGACATCCTCAAATCTCTCTCCTGCAGAAAGCTGCAAGGGCTGCATTTTCTACATTTCTGTTAAAAAAGGAGTCTATTTCTGCCTTGGAAACCCACACACACTTGTAGAGCAGCGCTAAACCCTCCAACCATCTGTCTAAACATTGTCATGTCCTCAGTGGAACCTGGCCCTTCCACTCAAAAAGCACATACAGCAGCTGCTCAGGCAGAGCCTCGCCACTCAACAGCGCTTCAGTACCACTGTCCATCAGGGCAGGATGTGTAGCAGGGGCCAGCATACATTGACCTGATACTGCTGAAATTCTTAAAGGCTATGGGTGTTCAAAACAATTACTGACTAGTAACCTGTTTGCCATACAAGTAAATACATGGGCTCAGTTTTCCATTGCTTGGGGGTCTACTCTTAAGGCCTATGCTGAAGAGCATGAGTTCTTCTTCTTCTACAGAAATGTATGCTTCACATTTTAAAGCACAAATCAAATAGTTTTAATAGTTATCTCTTTGGAACAGGTTATGTCTTCGTGTACTGACACAACACTGTGAGAATTAGATGCCAAATCGGCCATAATGAAGGCCTTTCCTCACTGAATAGACACCCTCCAGAAGAGACCTGCAAGACTTGCAGAAATTTCCTTTCCCAAGTTTCATCCATTAATGCTCTGAATATTTAAGCCCATACTTTGTTCTCATAGGAGCACAGAATCATAGAATCATTAAGGTTGGAAAAGACCTCTATGGACATTGAATTCACCTGTTAACCCAGCACCACCATGTTCTCCACTAAACAATGCCCTCAAGTGCCACATTCACATGCCTTTTGAACACTTCCAGGGATAGTGATTCCACCATTTCCCTGGGCAGCCTATTCTAATTTTAGGATTGACTGTTGACAATTATCTCTAACACATGGTTTCTTGCATAGTTTTGGGTGGCTTCTTGCATATTCAAGGCTTCAGATGCAGAATGGATAGTAAAATACAGCATATCGCATGTAAAACCCACTGCTTTACTATCCTAATGTTACTGTAATACTTCTGTGTTTTCAGTCCCCTCAGTCTGTTCATGCAAAGTAATCCTGGGCTGGACAACACAGGAAGATGGACTTCGGGCTGAAAACTATGCTCCTGGGTCCTACTGCACACTGGGAGGTGCCTCTGCTTTCAGCCAAGATAAAGCAGTGTTAACTATGCTGTTCTCAGTGGAATTATGTTTAAAATATCTGAGTGCTAATCTACATAGTTCTGTTTCAGTGAAATACAGTATTCTTCTTAGACCTTATAAAAGTTTCATTCCAAGATAAGTTCACCTACTCTTTAGGTAAAGATACTTGAATGTTTTGCATGCTGGCCTGTAACAACCTGATCATTTACAAAGCTATATGACATAAAGAGTTAAAATACTAAAAGAAAAATCTACTCCATGGAGAATTTGCATGATACCTGCAAGACTACTTGAAATTTAAACAATATGTAAAAGGCACCAGAGGAACAAAAGCGATGTCAATCCCCCATGAAGGATTTATTTCATTCTGGAAAGGTAAATGTTACAGGCTATACTTGGTTATAAAAACCAACTGGGGGATGAAGTAAAAACGGTGCAAAACCTATAATATAATTCACTAGGATTTATAATGCAAATGCCTCCAGTCACAATTAGCAACACCTTAATGCCATGTGTGATGAGTCCTTCTTACAACAGAAAGTTATTAAATGTAAAGATACAACAAGTTAGAGACCTCAGAAAGTCACTGCTTGGGTAAACCTACAGAAGAGCATTACCCATCTACTTGAGAAAGGGACCCGACAAAAATAAATGACAACAACAAATGTTATTTTCAGTATCATTGAACTTTTCTATAGAAAATTGCTTATTTTCTGGTTCTGCATGTGCATCCATAATTACTGCAACTTCCAAACTTATAATACTTAAACTGGCAATAGTCAACTGGCATCCTTGCCTTCTTCTTTGCAATATCACGTGCGCACAATATTGTGGTTAATGTTACAGAAAAGGTCATCAATGAAAAGGCTGAACTGACTGTATTACTGTCAGTTCAGTATAATGCACATAAATGTCAGTGTAATATAGTGTCCAAACACAGGGAAGTAATTCCACAACTCTGCTTTTATCATTTCTCCAAAGCCTCTGACCTAGGGAAAAAAACCTCTGAGCTTCACCCAAAACTCTCAATCAGTTTTCAAGCTGTATGAGCTAGTTCTGGCTCTTGATTTCCTATGGCTCCCTTGCCACTGAGCAGGCATTGCTCATGCCTATCCATTTCCTTTTCCTCTGAGGAGCAGTCACAGAACCCAGACTTACACGGCTGGACTGGCCCAAAGCAACCAGCCCGCAGAGACTGGGGATGGCAGCAGTGGACCCTCGGTGCAGGGCTGCCCTGGCTGCACTCGAGCCTCCAGCAGCCCTTCCCTGGGGACCTTCTGCCAGGGTCAGTCCTGATGAAGCCTCTAATGATGCTCTGCCTGCTTAAAGGACAGTGGGGAAACTGAAGACTTGAAGATTTTAAGCAGACAGTGGGAGGGTCACGAGACACAGCAGACACATCAAAGCTGGTGTTGAAAACTCAGGAGTGCCATTTTCTCAGTCTCAAGTTTAGCAGAGGGAGGCAGAAGAACATTTCACAGAATCACAGAATATTCTGAGTTGGAAGGGACCCTCAAGGATGATCTTGTCCACCTCTTAAGTGAATGGCCTGTACAGGGATCAAAACTATGACCTTGGTGTTGTTAGCACCATGCTCTAATCAACTGAGTTTCCTCCACATTAAGAGTGGACAAGCTACCCTGAAGGCATGGCAGTTGTTGAAACTACTGCTTTATTTAACCCTGGGCGGTTTTTACTGATGTGGCAAAATTTTCAGATTTCCATCAAAAAAGGTGAGCAGTTTTTAAGTTTTCAAGTTTGCAAAATTACCCAATATAGCACAGAAAAAGCATTTCAAAGTAAACTGGGGGTGTTCCAACCCCAAAGCAGCAGTGGGCTTTCTTATGCTGCTGCAGGAGAAGTGAGTTTCTTCTCCTTGGTCTACAAAGGAGGCTGCCTGCTTTCTAAACTCCCTCTTGGCAACACCACTACTCTGCACCTGCTACTGTGCAGCACTGGCTGTAGAGTATAAACTCCCCGGGCCCCATCCCCAACTATATACACTTATAGAGCTCTAAGGCAATCAATGGTGCTGCACACCTTCACAGCAGATGCAGATCTTGCTGTATCACTCTTTAATCTGGCAGAAAATTCAGTATGACATATTGTATCAATTCTGAGTGCAGCTTGAAATCAACCACGACATTGTTTGTTTTCCCGAACTATACAACTGGCACTGTCAGACTCCACTTGAGGAATACCATGATGGTATCAGCACAGATTTCTTTCCCAGGGCTAAGGCACAGTTGCTGCCATCGCAGCGATGTCTCAAAGCAACAAGTTCAGTATAAATCCTCAGTTCTCATACTGAGCCCCCAACTGGCATGAAGCTCTTGGCTTCCATGCATCCGAAACAGTGAATCCTAGCTTCCAAAAGAAACATTTATACTGGGATCTAAGAAACTAGGAAGGCAGATTTGGTGGTCAATTCATTGAGAGATTATATTGGGATCCTCATCTCTGAAATGCCAAAAAACTAAAGGTTTCAAAATATTATTGGGTAAATGTTGCTATTGTTTTTTTGGTTTTTTTTTTTAAATCCTTACACTGGTCCTGGGAAAAGTTTCCAATGACTTACATTACGCTTCAGTGTTGACAAATGCAACAATCTAATTAAAATGCAAATTTTGCTTTCTTGGAAGAAAATAGCTAATGCCAATTCTCAAAAGAGAATGTCCAAGCCACTTACCAACAGAAGAAACAGCACCTGTAACCTTGACAGCCTCGCAAGTGACTCTCTGAAACTTCTCCTCCTATTCCTCTCCTTCCACAAAACCACAGCTGTATGCCACTGAACTGTTCCTGTTTCCTCTTCTGCCTGTCCTTGCTTTTTTATGGGCACGTGTTCTGATCAGTTAAAAAATATGAGATACAGCAATTTTGTAAACCATGATTTAATCAACTGTTTTCATCACATGTTAAACAAAATTAGAAAGAAATGGACAAAGAAATCTGTTCAACTGCAAGTTGATGTGTTTGTCCAGAGTCATGGCAAATTTTTGCCAATTAGAATTATAGTGACAACATCTGTAATACAACACTTTGATGTAAGACTGCTTTGGGCTCTGGTTTGTACCGAAGTTCTTCACAGCTGCCCTTTTAGTAGCTCCTTGCAGCAGGCAAACAGGCTACTTACTTCTAAGGTACCTGACAGCAGTCCCATATACCCTAACAGTTTTCTGGCATGCATCACTGTGATACTGGAGCACTTTATAAACTACGTAACTTTGACATTTAGCTTAGCCTCCTTTCTTAATTTAAATTTTTTTCAATTTTCATGGAGATATTTCCAACGGTTACAACATGAAAAGACAAATCCTACACTTTGCCCTGGAAGCCTTGAGAACCATGACATTATACCAGAAGAAGCTGTGCTGGGTGAGATCAGACATCCACCTGCGGCAGCAAGGAAGTATATGCGGATAGAGCGAGTACATGTACCCAACTTCCATCACTTTCTGAATCAGAGACTTTGTAAATGGTTCCTACCTGATTAGTTAATGGAGTTAACGGATGGAGTCAATTATTTATGATTAATTTCTCCAACATCCTGCTGAATCCAGACAAACAGCATTTGGAAGCCCACAGCTCTTGTGTGTAGGGTAGGACAGTTTTCTGTTGTTGTCCACCCACCACCTAAACCTGGTATTCCCAAATCCTCATAGTGGAAGAGGCAGTAACAATCATCCCTACCTTTGTCATGTTTGTGAGCTGACTGACCTGTACCATGCTTCCCTTCCCTCCCATCACCTGCAGCCTGAGGAGGCCAGTGCTGCACCTCCTCTGTCCCTGCTGATCTCCCCACACCTCTCCCAGTTCTGTTACCTCCTTTTCAGGCTCTGAGGAACAGACCTTGCACACCACACACAAGCTGTAGAAACACCATGGATTGTACAGTAGCACAGTGACACTCCCTCTTTTGTTTCTCATTTTTCTCCCACTTTCTGACATTTGCCTTTCTGTTGTGACCGCTGATGAAAAAGCTGAGCTAATGTTTTCATGACTTAAGAATTTTATATCAGATAGAAATCTTACAGAAACAAACATATCATTGCACTCAAGTCAAATCTGCTGCTGCCTTTCTATGTTACAGAGAAGTTTTGCTTTTCAGAAATGCTGCTTGACAGTCTTCCATGTACAGCAAGAGTGTTTCTGTTGCTCAGTAATTTCAGGAACATGGTAGGGAAAGCAAAGCCTTCCCTTCCACCTCTCAGATCTTTCTTCTTTTTGACGTTTCGAGACTTCCTCCAGGATCTACTGCAGATGTCAAAGAGACTAATGAAACACTCCGTTGGAAGATGCAGAACTAGATACCTGCCTGCATTTCAAGCTGTCTGCTGCTGCAGATGACCCAGTATGCCACAGTACAAAACCAAGGACTCTTTAGAAGTTACACCAGGGAGCTAGGACAGCCAAGTACTGAACCACGGATAGATGTTGGCTGCGCATATTTGCCAGCACAATGGGACATAAAGTGCCTTGTCACCTGCTAAGATATTTGATATGGGTTTCAAAATGTGCTAACGCAGCATGGTAAGACATTAAAATAAGGCTGCTGTGCCACGTAGCACTGCAGCAGCAATATTTTTGAGACACAGGTATTATCTCCCTCATTCCTCTCAAATATAATCACTTTCTCCAGAGATGGTATCAGTACCTACTTTGGGTCCTTCCAAACTCTAATCTCTTCTAAAGGGTCTGTCTCTCCCTGGTTTGATTTTGTTTCATTGTCACGTGGAAATATATATAGAGAGAGATATTTATATATATACACACACACACACATACATTTATATATATACATCTATCTCCTCCAAAACGCCAGCGCAGGAGATGAAGCACAAAAAGCAGGTGGTAAAAGTAGTCTGTGACCAGGATTAGAGCACACTTTCATTCTCTCAGAAAAATAAGTTCATCACTCCTGTTGCTGTCATGATTCTGACTTCTACCAATCCAGTGCAACCATTTACTTGCCTCAATACCTTTGGACGCTATCGAACCAAGTCCAAAAGAGAGTTTTCAATTACAGAAGAAGGATTCAGGTAGACCCAATTTTAAAATCAATTTGAGACCCTGAAAAAACCCAAGTACTATTTCCACAGTTTATCAATGCTTTAAGATAACTGGCAGCTAGAGGACCATGGCAGATACCCTACAGACTTCCAGGAAGTGTGTATATATACATGACAAGGAGAAGAAAAATCCATTTTGTGATTCTTCCTAGCTGCTGTGGGAAGTACAAAAAGGCAGTGTATGCAATGTGAAACCTTTGATCAAAGCATCTTTTTTTTTTTTCATGCTAGACAGTGCTTTGGTGATTTTAAGAATAATAAATCCCCTCCCTCTATTAGGGTACTACTTTGCTAGATGCACAGGTTGGAAGACGACAGGTTGGAAGAAACAATTAATAACATTTTGCCTCCTAATTTAGAAGGATGTGTATAGCAGGATCTTCTGTGAGTGGACAAACAGAAAAAAGCCCAGTGAAGATCTCCTGTAACTAAATGGGATGGGGTGACCATGTCCTCAGTGGCACTGCTGTGACAAACTGGGTATCAAAACTCTGGCATTTGCTGTAGTCTCTGTGTGTGTGCATGTGCTGTAATACCAAAGACAAAATCAGCTATAAAATACTTAAGAGCTGGGTTTTAATATTCTGGTTATGAGACTCACAAGCCCTGTTCATGATCATGTTCTGTTATTTTACTTTTCCATTTATCATGTGTGACAGCACCACTGATGAACGTTTCATTCTGGCCCCAGTCCTAGAAACTGGAGTAGTGTCCAAAAAGTACCACAGAACATGAAACAAAGCCACCACAGCCCCCATACTGATGCTTTTCACTACTTCTTCTCAGTTCTGATTGTTCATCGACTTGCACTTTGAGTGATGTTAGCATCCCTGGATGGACATTGCCAAATGCTACCAAAACCAGGGCTGCACAGTTTTGTACAGATGGAACTGGTTTACAGAAAGGGAACAGTCCATAATCCTGCCACTGCTGCTGTCTCCTTAGTTTTTCATGTGTATTCAGAGAGCAGAATTTTAGGTATCTGCTTTTTGTGTACTGAACAAAAAGAAGCAGAGAAACACTGAACACTGCACAATCCAATTCTGCAAACAGAAAGCCTTGTACCATGAAAGTGCCCAATTAAAACATAAGGCTTGAGTGTAATAAAAATAAACATCAAACAACTTCCTTTATCAGAGAAAATACAGAAAAACTTGATTAGGCTACTTAAAATGATTTTCAAAGGTCCTATGACTTGTAAAGGGACATTGCATTCCATCCAGAAATGGCACCAATTAGACATGAGCTGAACACTGTGTGTATCTTACAGAAAATTATAAAAACACTTATAAGCCAGCAAGCCCTGCGTAGATTTTGCGTTCCGCTTGCTTGCAGATCAGTCACCACCCAGATGATTAGGAAATTAGAGACACTGGACTTGAACGCATTGGGAAAAATCATGTCCGATGCCTCAGATAACACAGAATCACAGAATTGTTTAGGTTGGAAAAGACCTCTAAAATCATGAAGTCTATATGTTAACCCAGCACTGTCAAGTCCACCACTAAATCCGTGTCCCTCAGTGCCACATCCATGCACCTACTGAACACTGTCAGGCATGGTGACCCCACCACTTCCCTGGTCAGCCTGTTCCAATGCCTGACCACCCTTTCAGTGGAGAAATTTTTCCTAATATCCAATCTAAATCTCCCCTGACAAAACTTGAGGCCATTTCCTCTCATTCTGTCACTTGTTACTTGGGAGAAGAGTCCAACCTGCACTTGGCTACAACCTCCTTTCAGCTAGTTTTAGAGAGCAGCAAGGTCTCCCCTGAGCCTCCTTTTCTCTCCAGGCTAAACAACTCCAGCTCCCTCAGCTGTACTTGATCCCCTTGTCCTGGTCACCAACAAAGATATTGAACAGGATTCACCCCAGTACTGAGCCTTGGGGAACACCACTGGTGACCAGCCACCAACTATATGTAACTCCATTCACCACCACTGCCTGCATCCAGCCATCCAGATTTTTTTTTACCAAACAAAGAGTGCACTGGTCCAAGCCATAAGCACTCAATTTCTCCAGGACAGCGCTATGCAGGGAACAGAAATCTTCAGCGGCTGGAGCTCCTCACCCTGCTTACCAGTGGCCCTTCCTGCTGGTAGCACGTTTTCATCGATTTTATGCTTGCAGAAAGCTGCCTGCCTGTGCTTCCCCCCACTCTCTTTCTGCTCCCCCCTGCACTGCCCAGGCTAGACAGTGAACCAGTCTGGGCTAAAGCCAGCCTGGAAGAGAGGTCTGGGGCATGACCTATGGTGCAGCATCCTGCAGAGATGCTTGCAGTGGAGCAGAGCCCAGGGACTCTGTGGGAGTCAGGGTACACAACAAAAGCATCATCTGCTTACTTGGAAATTACTTCTGAAACCCAGAGAGGGCAGTCACATCTAAGAAAACAAATCAAATCATCGCTTAATTTTCCCTCTGTTACAGAAACTGCAGAAGCATTACCAGACACTGTGAGGATGGGCAACAGTGATGGGACATTGTGTGGGCTGCAGCAGGTGAGATGCCAGCCTGCCCCAGCACTCATAGCATAGGAGCTTAAAAGCTCTGCTGTTGAGGTTAACGGGGCTAATCCTTCCCTTTATTAAGCTGTTTATTCATCCCAGTGACCCCGCTGGGCTTGGCAGGGTTACTGAGGGCCTGGTGAAAGACCTGCTCAGTACTAAGACATCTTTACACATCGGCTTACTCTTCAGACTAAGTCAGATGCATGAAATGCCTTTGTCGAAGGATCCTCAACAAGTTATCCTAAAAACTGTTAAGCAACAGACTCTGCTCTTCCACAAGGACATGCTACAGGCCGGTAATGCCTCAGAGATTTGGTGCAAACACTATAACTAAAAGCACATTTTAATTAGCAAAAACATTGTACAGTGGTGGGCCATAGCGTCTATCATGCAGTTCAGTTAGGTCTCAGAGAAGTGTACAGTAACTCTGCAATAATGCACACACAGTCAGGATTTTATATGTCCTGAAACACAGACTAAATGCAGGATAAATGCATGAAGGAAAAGATTTAGAGAATTATTTTTGGAAAATCCCTAAAGACTTCAACGAAATCAAAAGCTAGAGTGGTACAGGATAATGCTGCTTTAGCAAGGATAAGTGAATCTAAATCAGTGTATTTTTCCAGTCACTATGAAACACTGGGTAGAGAGAATATGGTATGTGAGGACTGACAGTGGCTACCTACTGCTACAAGAAATCATTCAATCAAACCAACAAAACATTAGCAGTCAAGCATCAGCAATTTTTTAACCCCATTTTAGAATAAATACAGTGAATGCAGTTAAACCAGGCGTTGTCTTTCTTATTGAGTATGACTTATGTCAAATATCTGAATGTAGCATCATTCAAGTCCAGACAGACTGTCACAGTAGACAGCGACAACTCTTCCAATTAAACAGTCCTCTTGCTTATGTAGGGCTTGGTTTGCCTTTTTGTTATTTTGGGGTTTGTGTCATCATTACTGATCCTTTGGGTGTTCTTTTTTTGTTTTAGTTATGACCGTAGGTGCTTGCCTACACAGACAGATTTCTAGCCCCTATTCACTAAAGCTGGTTTGCTCTGGTTGTACTTGTACAGATGTACCTAACATGTCTCTCTCTAGGTGATCTGCTGCTGAAGTGATACACACCAACCGAGAAAAAGACATCATCACAGAAGGAGCCACATTTTGGGGTCTCAGACACCTGTGTAACCCTCTCATACAGACAACCTTTGAGCAACATTGACAGTTGCCAAAAGAGGGAAAATAGAGGTCAAGATTTTTAAAGGGAATAAAGTTTGTGCAATAACAGAAAAAGTAATAACATAATAAATGGTCCATCACATCTAAGCTGCTCAGCTTCGTACTTGAACACTTTGGTTCTGTGGCAGTTTCTGGACCATATCTGTGATTTTGTGCTCATTTTATCCACTTCCTTTAAGTTACAAAAGGTAAGTACCCAGCCACGACCAATCCCAGCACAGCTGTTATTTAAAATATTAAAAGAAACCCCTGCCCCACAAAGGACTTTCTTCAATGTATACTGAAAACCGATTACCTTCCTTCCCCCTTCTATCTTTCTTATTAAGAACATTTCCAATAACCTTTTTCCTAAAACCAGAAAAATTGTACCCCTTTTTTACAGGAATAGAAGTGACAGGGATCTGTGCCAAAGTATGAATTATCATTGTCAGCGTGTCATGCATAGTTTAAAAAAACCCCAGAGTTCTAACAACATCCTTTGTTGTGCATTGTTAGCTTCACTGACTGAAATAAAAAGCTGTCCCTGTAAAAAACCAGGTGTAATGCATGGGAATCAGAATCTAAAAACAAAGAACCTTTTTACTCACTAGTCCTAATGAATGATAACTATCTTTAGGTGTAAAAATTTACAAAACATACAGTTAGAATTGCTAGTTGTTTTAATGTGGTATTATTACTATGTGAATATACCTGTAAAGAACTGAGTTAACTTTCCCTGAGAAAAAATTCCTTATCAGCTTTAACACTCACCTAAGTTACTCCACAACAGAGAAAAATGACTGTATTTTTATGAGCAAAAGAGAGGTTATGCTTTGCCCTCCATGCTGCTCGATCAATAATTCTACCTTTTCATCCCCTTTAATGATTATCCCCTGGTGGTTATGAAACACAGCCCTGAGACAGCTTGCTTTGCAAAGACTGTATTTTGTACCCGTGGAGAAAGCAAAGAGAAAATAACAGAAAAACGTCGCTATGAGAGCATGCTCTTCTTGGCCCTGGTACCCTGAGCAGGGCACCCTGAGGAACCCTGTTCCCATGGCCAGCCAGGATGTGACCTGGGAAAAGTCTGGCATTGGACCCTGCTGCAGCACACTCCTCCTGGACAAATACAGTCCTGGTCACAGGACCCAATCCTGACATCTAACAATGAGGGATCTGGTCCAAGCCAGCCATCTGTGGACCCCGTGTAAGGAGGGAAAGGAAGAGGCACCTCTGGTGCAAGTCCCTGTACATCTTGCAGACAGATGCTGCCACAGTGGCTCACTAGGTCTGGTCTGCAGGCTGTTCCCTTCACCAGCACACAAGTACCCTCCTCATGTCTCAAACCCATTTCTGACATGGGCTCATAATACCACTTTCTTACCCTATCGGGGTTTTGCACAGAATAAGGACTGAGATGCTAAAAAAACACAGCCATTTAGACCAAAGAAATACTCAGGATAGGAAGGGGTGCATCAAATAACAGTTATTATTCTGTTGATCAGAAACTGTCAACAAGTTAGGGCTGCAAATCTGAGACGCCATTCCTGAGGAGACTTCACATACTCCACTTAGGACCATGTCTAAAGCCAGCTCTTTAGAAATGAACCAGGTACTATGCAATCTAAATATATTTCAAGTTGCAATATGAAAATCCATCACTATCAGAAGCTAATTCCCTCTTGCTTCTGTTTGCATCACCTTCACACAAGTTATGAATCAAAAAATGGCCAAGAGAGATGCTTTGGAGTAGGAAGAGTGGGAAACCAGAAGATGGTAGGGTGATTCACTGCAAAGGAAAAAGAGCAGGAAGCCACTGGTGTTAGAAGAAACAAAATTAGTGGGATCTCAAGCAGGAAGGAAAAAGGCATTCAGGCAAGGTGGTTGGTAAAATTATTTTAAGGAATCCTTTCTGTGGAGATGGAAAGGCAGGTGATTTGAAGTGAGAGACATCAATCATGAAGCTTTGTTAAATGCAAAGATTGCCTCTAAGTTATACAAATCCTTTCATTCAAGAGAACTGAAGCAGCACAGAAATTCCATGTCACTCACAGGGGCAGACATAAAGGATACACACTACCCAAAATAAATTTTCCACATAATATTGCTCAACTTCTTCACTTCTGGTGTCTGAATCAGTATTTATTTTCCCACATGCTGCAGAGCAAAGACCACAATTTGATAGCACAGTGTGCTTCTCCCATGATGTTGTCAGTGCACGTGCTTTCTTTCCATTACACAGGCGTGTGAAACTGAGCAGAGCACAGCAAAAAGCACAACCTGCCTAAAGCAGCCAGTTCTGCACGTTCATAGATGAACGTCGGCTGGGCCAGGGTCTAGTGAAAAAACCAGTAAAGTAAGGATGACAAGCTGAACGTTCACTTCAACATTCTCACTGCAACTTGGTAAGAGGTATCAATGGATCTAGTCTGCCTATTTAGTCACCAACCCCAATGACCCAGGGTGGGCTGTTTTGGCTAGGAAGATTCAACAGTTCATCCCAGTCAGACGGAAGGATACAAAAAACACCAGAGACCTCTGTTCTTAGCCAACGCAAACTCTCAATCTAAGCAGCCAAAATTTGTATAATGGTTGCCTGCTCTGTTAAGAAGGAAGAGACAGGATATTCTGTGTCAGCGGCTGAACTATTTAAATGTCCTACCACTAAGCCAAAGCACTAAGCATGTGAGGAAGCAGGCACTACTAACATCACTGAAGTTCCTGTTCATAGGAGCAGCTGTCAAGCTCCTGCAAAGATGCACTGGGAAAAGTAAGAAATCATATTTGGCCTAGTCCAGAAAACTCTGTTCCAAAAAAAAAAAAAAATCAAACTGCCTTCCAGAAATGGCCCCAAGATGGTGAAGGTGGCACCAGAAAACTGGGCTGCTTCCTGGAACTTTCTTATCCTTTTTTCCCCAGCTCTGGAGCAGTTACTGGGGCACGAAAACTAGTCTTAATATTTACAGTAATAGAATCATCGTAAACATATTCTTAAATATTTCCACATATTACATGTTTCTTCTTGTAAAATTATCTCCAAAGGCAATTAGTATGGAAATAAAAAAATTCTGGGGGAAAACAGCTGGTGCTTTTATGTTTATCTGAAAGCTATGTTTGTTTTTTCCTAGGCAAAACTAGAGCCTTGTGAAATGGTAAATGATTCCCAGGACACTTTGAACTGATTTTCTTAAAACTCGTATTTTCTTAAAACTGCACTAGAAAAAGAGTAGTAAAATAATACAAAAGTGGCAAAACTAAAAATTAAATTATACTTTTGTTATGAAGTTATTACTCAAAAATGTCCTACAACCAACAATTAAACACCTGATGTATGATTACAGTGACAGCTATTCAATCTGTCTTTGGGGTATTCTTCTACTCTATGGTGATAAAAATTACCACTGCTCACCTGCCACATACACAGCTTAAGCATAAAGAAGACCTGCAAGTCAGTGCTGAATATAAGTTAGTAGGTTAGTTATTAGTTATCTCCCTAGAAGATAAACTAAATTGAATTGAGAAGCTCTTAATTACAGAGTAAATCAAAGTACTGTAAAACATGTGGGATTCAGAGGTGTGGAAAGGGGATGTTTCCTGCAGAAGAACTGATGTGAAGAGGGAATATCAGCCCAAGAGGAAGAAACCACCAGCTCCTCTAATTCTTTCCCTTTTGCAAGGTGAGGTTCATCCCTGTCTTGCTCTGGGGCTTAATTTGCAACTGCTCCCTTTGCACTTGATACCAGAACCATAAGTAGCACAATATGCACTTGTAAAGTCTACAACCATTAATGGATTAGTAATTTCTTTTCTCATTCTTTATTCCAAGTCTGTGTGTAATTTATGCATGTGCAATTCAAATCCGTGTATTAACATGCATAAAAATGGATTCTGTAAGGAATCTTTGTGGAACAAAAGCTTTGGATGAGTTTTTAAGAGAGCAGAGAGAATTGGTCAAGACAGGAGTTTTAAGGAGTTTCATTTCTGCTAGTGAATGCACAAACACTGGAGGACAAAAGGTCCAGTCTACAAACAGCGAACAGCTTAAGAGACATACGGTATCTTCACTGATTTAATTTCCTTCCTATTTGTACCTTTTCTTGCTTATTGCACTGTAAACTTTTGAGTGCTGAGGCTGTTTCTTGCAAAATTTTTTGCATAGGACCTTGCAAGTTAGATCCCTCATGCTGATTTGGAGATTTATTACAATAATTATGATTGGTATTTTTCTTTCTATAGAACCATATAGGGCTTTGCCTGACAGTCCAAATACTGTCAGTTACTTGACATCGCTACTGAACTATGATATAACAAACAGCACTGAACAGTGAGGAAAAGTTAAACACGACCCCATGCTCCTTGCATGTGATTTTCCCTTTTTCAAATTATAAGGGCAAAATTGTGTTAAAAATATTTTCTATTCCTGTGCTCTACACCTGTAATTATGAGACTCATATTTCATCTAATTATGGCATATTTATTCTTATTGAATAAAATTGTGTTCAAAAGTATGAATGCAGATGCTGACAAGTCAGAAAGGGGAAAATTCTTAAAACAAGGTAAAATTACAGATATAATGGAAGGTAGGAAGAAAAACTTTGCTTTTTATCTCTTTGGCACTTCCCCTCCTTAAACTTCACTTCTTTTCAAAGTGAAACTTCTAAAAGCTGCACTCAGTCACTTATTTTTTTCCAATAGCTAATTTATCGCCAGCTCTTCCTGAGACAACACTGCTTTTAAAAGACCATTTCTGACACAGGTTTCTGATTAAAAGACAGGTTCCACTTCCAGGCTATTAAAAAGTGCGAAAAAAATGTCTAAAGGAGAGGGCTAGCCTGCCTAGCCATATCTGACCACATTTGGTCAGACCCATTATGGTCAGACCTTTTATAGCTTTGCTACTTACTTGTTGTCTTTCTGTTAAAAGAAAGATTTTAAGAAAAGCTTCCACCCTCACCACATCTATTTCTCCCTCTTAGGATGCTCTTCTGCCCTGTGTTCTGTTTTCAAATGTGAGCTCTGTGAAAAGACTGCAGGAAGATTGCACGGGGCATTCAACCATATACACTTATGAGAAGAGAGCACCTTGATCACACTGCAGCAGACGAGGAATGGGGATGGTAAATAAACTGTGAAAAAATTAAGTGAAGAAATGCAAGAAACAAGCAAGCAAGGTTCCCATGCAGGAATGTGCAAGTCAGCATGTTATGGAAACAAGCCCAAGGCATTAAAAAGATTTCAAAAGAGCTCAAGCAAGTTAAATAGAACTTGCAAGCATACTTTCTTCCTGCAGCTATCAGGGCATGACCATCTCACATCTAAAAGAGTTTTCTCAAATCTACCCCAGTGCCAAGTCCACATGTGTAGCAACCCCCAGCATCACCCTTTGCACATTACTTTTCTTATTACCTAAGTCCCTAACCTTACACACACACACACACAAGAAGTAGCATCTGTAAGGAATTCTCCTACCTTTTAATAGCTGGGTTCTATAAAATGAAATTACTGTAAGCAAAGAGCTCCAAGTTTTCATTCCATTTAATTTTCTGTCTTCACCTCCAGTCTTTCTGTCTCTTCCGGATCCAGTCAGATTCACCTTGCTTTCTTTCTTGCCCTTAACCCCTCCTGTTTTCTGAGAGAGCTGCAGGACCCCATATGTTGTGCAGTAACACCAGTTCATGCTGCCTGTTCAAGCACACACAGTAGACCTGACCAGAAAAGTGCACTGTATCACATTCCCATAGACAGGCACTGCAAGTATACTGGGCTGCACATTCACTTCAGGAATACCATATCCTGGTGAGGGATGCTTTCTCACTGCTTTCTCATTGTGGATGCTGCAGTTTTCATTTCATTGAAAATTTCCAGGTTTCTAATTTAGGCTATACATTGGCTTCATTTGATAGCACTGAGGTAAGACAGGGCTTCTTCATATAGTTTATTTTCCATCATTAACATTTTCTTTTAAAGACTTACCCAATATGTAGCATATTGAATATCTTAAAAAAGTTTTAATCATTCATTTTTCTTCATCCAGTATGCTGTGTCACTTCACAGTTGTGGGAGTCCCTTGCTGTATGACTTTTTGGCCTACAGTTATTACGATTTCTGAGAGTTAGCTGCTAATTTAGGCACTAAATGCTGATGATCACTCACATTTTTGCTCACGGGTTTTTCTTCTGCATTTCGATAGACTTTTCTAAACCCTCCATAACCTAGAGATCCCCCACAGGTTTTAATAAAAAAAACAAGTTGCACATGCAACTTCAAAACAAAATTTTGATGTCATATTGCTGCCAACAGCTGCCTTCGTGCACCTCTCTGCACACTCATACAAACTCCTAAGAAGTTAAGTGAACTGAGGAGGACTCAAATCTCCCAAAAAGAATGACACTGAGGAAACACAGTGAATAATGATGAGTATTTGGGCATTGCTAATCTATGTTCTTAATATATTATAAACATTTATGTGGATGTTCCCTAGTTCATGCTTTTAGAGTAAATGGTACTTGCAGAAATCATAGACCAAGAAAACTGTAAAGCACCTTTCAGAGGATTAATAGCACCTGTGAACTTTTAAGGAGGGGACAAACGGACACCTGTCATCTTCTAACAGATATACTTCAAGTTTCTTTTGGCATAGATTTAATGCACGTAAGAAAGCAAAATGTACAATCAGTACAATCCAACACCTCATGGCTTCAAGCAGCCTGTCCTCCTGCTGAACCTGGTGCAGCATGGGCACTGCTGATGATTCCAAAGACCAAACGAGATGTCAGACTTAGGACGAATTTACACATTCAGACAAACAGGACCCAGGACAGATGGAGGGAAGGGTTTTTTATTAAATGTGGGAAGAAGGGGAGAACAGACTAAACTGGCTTCCCATCACTAAATGGTAACATTAGTCAGAAAAGCAAACCATTTTTAAAGTTACTAGAAACCAGTTAAACTGAAGAACCCTGCCATTCTTGAATTCAGGATGTGAATTTAAACTGTTGCATTCTGACTCTTCCATAGTGATATGAAAAAGACAACAGCCTTATTCTGATTGCTGCTCCCATTTTCTGCATTCACTCAGCTGGCTTTAAGTTATTTATAACTTTTAAAAAGCTGTTTAAAATGTACTTAATAGCTGGACTAAAGTAGGTTCATCATTGTTAAAATGTTTTTAAGAAGAGAAGTGTGACTATTTTTGACAGAAGCTCGGCTTCTGTCATTTTTTAAAACATTTTTTCACTAAAACGTTAATGTTATAATAATTCAAAACCTGATCAATTGCAAATAGGAACACATCCTGCTTGGTATAATTATTTCTGTATGCATTTGAAACTTGCATTTGCAATGAACACAGCAAGTCAACAAAATTCTTACAAGGCTTTGAATTGGTAAGAATATACTGGAGTCATATTCAAATGTGCCACTCAGAAGAAAGATTACTCTCCTCCCCTCCAACTTCTGTCCAATAAATCTAACTAAACTAACTAAATTAGTTTTAGATAGTACACTTCTATTGTTGATTCTGTGTTCAGGTGGCATGCAGACAGACACACATGCTCAAATTACTCGGAAACTTGATACTACTTATCTGTGCAATACAAAATGAAGCACCTATGCACACAAACACAGAGGACAGCACGGACAGCAACTGAAAAGCAAGAACAGCTGCTTAAATGAAAATCATACAGGATATAATATATCCTTCTAATGAAGATCCTAATCATGATACAATGTACTACTGTATAATAGAACTTTTTCTCCTATAATTCACATTCAAGTAAGAAAAAACAGATGAGGTAAGAGATTTTCATTCTCAGAATTTTAAACATACGAAAGTTTTAAAATCTTTATTCCAAGGTCATGAGGAAACTCTGTGGCAAAGCAGAAGTTTGTATATGACCATGTTTACCAGTGTTCCCAGCACGTGAAAAATGAGCCAGATCTGTGGCTGTTATACAGCAGATTATCTCCACAGACTCGGAAGCACAAGCTTGAATGACTTGCGTTAACAGGGCCTTGCTGAGAATGCAGGCCAATGCTCTTTTGCTGCACAGTAGTTAACTATATATTATTAATGAAGGCAAGAAGTTAAGTATTTTCTTTTGAAGGCAAGCTTAAACTTTCAGCATATAGCCAGCACCTTTTCAAATTGAAAAGAAACAAAGCTAACTGTGTCCAGCCTGAGGGAGATAAAACTACTACTGCAGAGATGCCTAACTGGTACAGGGAGTGCGTCACAGACAGACGGTCTGGCACAGCAGGAAATGTCCAATGCAGAGATACTTTTCTTGTGTTATGAGATAATTTGGGGAGAACAACTGAATCAGGATTTGAAATGGATCAGGGTGAGAGACATGGTCGTGAGGTCGGGGATTAAAAACATGTCTGGAACACCTTCTCAAATGGACTCTCACATGAGTATGCACCAGATCTAGCTTCAAGCTCTTTAGGGACCCACGTGCACCAAGAATGTTTTCCAGTCCTTCCCAGTAACCACTGTCCCTGAAAAGAAAGAGCGAGACTGGGACTCACGGTATGCACACGGCAAGACGACTCTGAACTAAAAAATGGAAACATGCAGGAGCCCCAGATAACATCTCCCAGCGCAAAGGGGTAGTTGATGACATAAACACTACACACAGACGAGCTTTCGCACTTCTCTCATCTTTCTGCGCAGCCCATAAGAACAGCACAGGACAAACACTAAGCCTTCAAAATCATCATAGTCTTGGTGAAGCTTTCTGACAATTTGGACGACCCACAGAAACGAGCACAGCTTGCCAGCTGACTAACCTCAGCCTTGCCCTCAGCAGCTGCAGACAGGATTTCCAAAGAATTCTTCCACCATCTACAGCTGATGATTCTCATCATGTATTCATCTGAGATGTTTGTCTCACTAGTACCTATATGTTTGAAGATGGTAAACCTCTGAGACCCTGGTTTTATTATAAATTTTTCTGCAAAAAAACATATATTGTTTGGTTTAAGAAGCTTCCCAAAAAATCACTCCCCTCTCCCTATTAAAGCCTTACACTGCCTGCTGAAATTACATTAATTCCATAAAGACAAATGAGATTTTAGGGGAAAAGCAGTCATCACTCAGAACTTAATCACTGGACATGCTGGGCTAGCATTTCTTTCTCAGTTCCTGCTCTCTCCGTAGGTGATGCAAATAGGCACAGATGCCAAATCATTCTAGCAGCTGACTATAAACAAAGTCTTTTGAAAATATGTTTGTTTGAAGGATTAAAAGAGAAGGATTCTTTGAAGGATTAGAAGATGAATAGTATGAAATCTGAAACAGTGTCACATCCCTTAAGCTGCATGAGTCCAGGTACGAGCCAGGGATTTTTAAAACTTGAGGGAAGTTTTACCCAGCTAGAGGTGTAATTAAACACAGCTGGAGAGCACATTTAAAAAGTGCCTCAAGGACTGCTCTTGGATGTTGAGTTTTGTCCGTCTTGATCACAACATGGAACTTGTCCAAGCACTTTCAGGAAAACACAACCAGGGACCAGTCTGCTCCTCAGGCCCAGCTGGCACTTTTCGGTCTCCTCAATGTGCCAGCTTGTAGCTGCTCGAATCGCTGCTCTGTGTTGGATCGTGCTCTCACAACAGCAACAGACAGAACAGACAGATGATGTTCCTTGCAAACACAAAAAATCAGTCACAGAATTATTTAGTTCCTGTCTGGTATTTCGACACTACCATCCACAGATACTTACATTAAACTTTTTTTTAGGTTAATTTAAATAACACTAGCATGTATATAAATATATATGCGCTCTCTCCCTCTATATATATAGGTGTCTGTCATCAGTAAGAATGTATTCATCCCTCCTAGGCTAACATTGTGAGGTGGTCATGAAGGCCAAACCAGAACCTACAAACACGCACAATCCAAAAAACAACTGAAGTATTTACGTTCTCAGACTGTGACAAGTTAAAATTTCTGATTACAGCTCAATGGGTAAAACAGACTGGTGGAGGACACCTACCCTATTGGAAGCATGGACTGAAATATATGTACCATGTATTATGGCAGCCCTGCAGGGGCATTTTCTGTTCAGGGAAGCTAGGAGAGAGACCAATTAAAGCAATTACAGACTATGTTCCAGGGGACATATACTAACGGGACTAAGCTGTGATCCTGTCACTAACTTGTTGTAAGCAGATGATTTTATACACAACGTTCACCTCCTTCTGGTCAAGGAGGTACTGTAATTACACCAAAACCCACTACCCCTGCAGGAGTACCGTTTTCAAAGCTAAGAATATGCGTATGCACGCATATATGTGTGTATACACACACAGACATATACAACTTTATGTCATGTAGTATATAGTACATGATTGCAGAATGTACTGTACATATAATTATTATATATTATGCCATATCTATATATTGTAGAAAGTGTAAAGGGAAAGATAGTATTCTACTTCATATTATAAATAAGAGAAAAAATTATATGAATATGGTTAAAATATCAAAACATAGTGGCAAACAGAAGATTGCCAATAATTTCTGCTTTTAGAAGATCTGGATTACCTGGACCATGCTGCTTTAGAAACAACTGAATTGTTTTTTTTTAACTCTAAAGCGGCATTCAGGTTGCAGGGACATGTACGTGCTCTAGCTGCCCTCTAACCAGCTCCAGAAGAGCAACACCAGACTCTGTGGGAAGGGTGCTCTGGTCATCAGCTCAGCACGGTTCACTTAAAAGCTGTCTTGAAGGGAGCTCAGCTCTGTCAGCATTCACCTGTCCACCATGCAAGCTGAATACTTGTTCCTGGGAGTACACAGCCTTGGTTCATCTGGCATGAAAACTCATTGCAAAGGAAAGCACAAAAAAACTGACAAAGTCTTTGTTCTGCAAGATAAAATTTAAAGCAATAGCCCTAATCATGAATCATTGTTTGTTTAAAAAAACCAACACTATGCTATCTAGAAAACACCATAACAAATAAATAAAACACCTCACAAAATAAATTAAGCTAGTGCACAAGCAGAGACTTCCCACACACATAGTCCTCTCTCACCCACACTGAGACAGGTACCTCTGTTTTGACAGGGGAACAAAATCATCATCATGGTTAAGCTTCGCGAACGAAGATTTGGGAAGGGCTCTACCCACGTTTGTTGCAAGCGCGTTGGTGGCTAAAAAGGCCAATACAAGATAGGCAAGTCCGATTGCAGAAGGCACAGCAGAAAGACTCCTTAGATGGTATATATCCTGCTTTGTTTAAGGGGAACAAAATAATTGGGAAAAAAATACTGGAACTAAAAACAACCGCACACAAGGGAACAGGAGGACAATTCAGATTAACTCGTTCTTAGGTCTTTAGCCACTTCTATTGCACCTTTGCCTACAAGAGAAACTGAAGCTATTTTAAGGAGCAGCAAATCCACCTGGTTCAACAGAATATCTTAAAGGTCTGACTGAGGCTCAAGACATTCTCAGGCTATCATGCCAGGAAGTCAGGAGCAGCAGTGGAGTCTGATCCCTGCAATTAATAGAGCCACTTGCTCCTCAAAACTCAAAAAGAGGGATAAACTACTTCAGAGTATTATTAATATTGGGCATGTAATTATGAGCAAGGACTGTAGAGACGATATCTGTAATATCACCTGTCCAGAATCACTATCATCCCCAAAAGATTATTAGTGGAGTCCGTGTTCATCTTACACTGATTATATAATATCCATTTTAATTCCCTCCTCCACTTTTAAGAAAGTAATTAGAAACTCTAATAATCAAATGAAGAAAATAAAGAGTGGTGCAACTGCGACCGCATACTGTGTAGGAAAACACCAGTGTGTGGTTCCTCACCTCTGGAAGACTCAAAACTGTTCACTGATGTTGAAAACACCTTAACTGTGACCTTCATGCAGGATTTGAACATAATAATACCGTTCAAAGAAAACTGAAAGAAATAATTACTCACAGGCTTCCAATTTTAATGGTTTGTATTGTAACAGTAGTAGGGTATGATTAAAGGGTGCCTGGCCAATGGAATTTCATATGCTGTGCCTATTTCTTACATTAGCTTTTACCAAGTTGTAGAACTGAAATCAGTAATTTAAAACCCTAAAATATCGACATGATGTGTTTACTACCAAATCTTAAAAATAATTGGATCATTATCATTAAAAGTTCCTTAACTGACTTCAACTTGAAAGTGCTTGCAATGGTGGAGATATGATGTATAAAACAAGCATGTTTTTAATCTCATTTTTAATGTTATGTGATCTAAACAACCAAGACATCAAAGACTGCACACTTTCTAATGGGGGGGTTTCAGTTTAATGACATCCAGTTTTCCATTGCACTTTCCTCTTTTGTCCCATGCCTTTCATTTTTCTCATTTATTTTAAATTACATTAAACCTGCAGAAAAGAACACATGTACAATCCTAAATGCCTGGGTGCATGATTCCCACAGTGGCAACCCCCAGTTCAGTGCAGCCAGCACCAACTCTCTCGGAGGTCACTGTCTTTCCTTTTCAAAAAAATCATCAGCTTCACAGCACAAGCAAACGAATCAACATATCCTCTAATTATCAGTAATCCAAAGATGACTTGCAGAGAAAATGAACGCAAACTCTGATGCACCAACTCTCTGCTGCTGGTTTTGTGCTTATTTCCACCATTTAGCAGAGCTGTTGCTGACTGTATGATGGCACACCTGACTATCACACTGGCTCATACTAATATATCTCCTTTAAACAGCATAGATGATCCCCTTCTATCGTGCACCCTCTGCAGTCACATTAGATATGTCTCCATTTCTCCACTGCCAGTTGTTTCATCTACAGGAGCTGCTGAGACTGAGGTTTACCCTGTTTTGCTTGCTGGGACACCTGGAAGCCAGAAGAGGAGGTAGCAGCAATCCACATGTGAAGAGCTGAAGGGAAAAAGATTCCTACCCTTTTGTGGGTGAGCAGGAGCTTGAAAAGTCCAGAAAACTGCTGGCCAAGGGTAGGAAAAACAGAGAGAGAGGCCTGAACGTCTTGGAGGATACTGGGCAGCACCACAGACAACCTGAAGCCTTGCTTGAAGAAAGGGCAGAGGGACCTCTCCCCAGCTAAACCTTTACAAGCCATACACATCTCATCTTGGGAGATGCAGAGAAACTGCGGACAATCTCCTATGGTAGGACACACTCCAAATCAGCTGTTGAGACACAGATCAACAGCTCAGTAGAGAGTTAAACTCACAGGTTGCAGAGGGAAAAAAAAATACTTTGAATAGTTCAGCATCTTGAACACCTTTAACACTGAGAAGTACTGGGTTTCAGAGCATCTTCACACCATGATGGTGTGTGCACAAACACACCCTCTTCATTCTCCTGTTCTCCTTATGCTTGCACAATTATTTATTTAAGATGTGAATTGTTCAGAGCAGGGACCATCTGCTTTCTCACCTCACAGCTGCTTTTCAGTTAACAAAAAACCGTAAAATAACCCAACTCTGTCTTTACTGTTACGCAGATGTAACATAGTTACATGGGTCACTTCATTTTTTTTTTTTCCTGTGGTGAAATTCAACTGTTGATTTTTATTACAGGTAGCAACAGAAGACCTTGTCCTAGATCAGGATCCTGCTGAAGTGCTGTTGCCTTGCCTTGATGTTTTCTTCTTTGTTCTTTTTTTGTGTTTAGTTTGCTTGTTTTCGTTTTCTCCATAGATAAGGTTAGAAAACAGTGTATACTAATTTAGGTCTGTTAGGACTGCATGACCACAAGCCATGCAACACAGCCAAATCACACTAGGTAACTCAAAGTGCTCTGCCATTGTACCTACATATCTATATCTAGGACAAGGAAATCCTTCCTTGTAGCTGTGCCAAATAAAGTCTGTAAAACTGTTGCAATGGCAATCCGAATTCTCCCATTCTGCACAACTGCACGTAGCAGAAGCCCATAGGAAATATTTATGAGAGAAGACACAAATCAACACCTGCACTGTCTGTTTTGAAAACTCTTTAAACAGGAAATGACCCAAATGTAACCTGGCTCCGGTACAAACCAGTGAGTTTGAAGGTTGGCAATTAAAATTATACTAACCCAAGAAAACCACCTGAGAGACACTCCACTTTAATTCAGATGTAAATCCTTATCTAAGAATGCATCTTAATTTTTTTTTTCCAAATGAAATGGGCAACATGGCAAGATATTAATGGCACTAATAAATGCCTGTACACATATTCTTAATAAATAGATTGAACATGGAAGTGAAAAGTTCCTCATTTACTTAAACATTTACACCTTCTGGTTTAATGAAAGCAATTAAAGGAACTGAAGTCAGGGTTAAACAAGCAAGCTTATTAAACTGGAACAAACATGCTTATGAATAATAATTAATTACTTTAAAAGGTGTTCTGAAGGTTCCTTGCTTCCTTCAATGGCCAACCTTGCAGACTAATGACTGACACTATTTTCTACCTTTTCAATACTTTCAAACTTCACTTTGGCACAGGATTATCAACAAAATGTACTGAATTGTTCCATTCACAAATAATAATGATGATCAGATTTTTTTCCCTCCATACTCGATACACACCCTTCACTGCTAGCCAAATTCCCTGTGTTTTGTGCCTGTAAAAGATGACATGTCAGGGTAAGAAAACCACTCTGTGTACAGGATAGGCAATTCATAGTTTACAAAGTGATAGTTTGGGGACTGTAGCATTAAGACTTGTATTAATGAACATACACTCCTTATGAGAAATGTGCATTTAGACTGTATACTTGTTAAAGCAGGGATTTAATTTTTGTTCTACACTCATATATTATTTACTAACTAATGTAGTCCTGGTTCACAGATTCAGAATCTATAGTGCTATTGCCAACATAACCCAACTGCAAAAGTAGTGAAAGCTGCCCCAAGACTAGAAGTTTCCCTAAGCTTTTTTGATCATGTGGTTTGAGGAAGTTGGCATTGAGATGCTGAGTTACATTGCTTGATCTGGTCAAGAACCCTATGCCAGAAATCCTTTCTGAGTTTACTTATCTAAGCAATCATAAAAACACCCAAAGGCAGCTGAGAGGGAGTCATTTTATCCAAGTAACGAATTCATTACCACAGCCAAAAAAGTCGCGTGAGCTACAGGTGTCACCAGACATCTGAAATACTTGTTTCAGAACTTCCTGTTTGAAACAGCAGGCATGTCCTTAAATTGAAAGAGGACGAAAAAGCAAATCATTCCCCAAAACTCAACTATTTTGCCAGCCAACACCAGCTTTGATGGTAGAAACAGAACTCAGCATCATGGTCTTCCCTCAAACAACGAAGCATAGTGATGTCATGGACTTCTAGAGGATGAGACGCCCTTGGGTTCCCATTCCCTGAGTTTCTCATGCTCAGGATGCTTGTCCTAGACACTGAAAATCTGGGAGTCCCTAAAGTACATAACAGAATTTGTGTATGATGCCAAACTTAGAACAAAGGAGGACCTTCTCCTCTTTCCTTCATTTTCTTAAAAAACTAAAAACAATTTCCTTGTGATTTTTGTGCTTGTAGAAGACAAAATGGTATCTTTACAACTTGAAGCAGTGAAGCCTTTGCCAACAATGAAAAGCATGCTATCTGTTCACCCAGAAAAAAGAACTCAGAAGTAAAATCATTCAATCTTTCCTTAAATTTCTCTGTTGTTCACAATTAGTTCCAAGGTCATGAAAATCCATTATGACTAAAGGCAAGAACTAATTAAAAAACCCAAGCCAACAACAAAAAACCCTATGAGTTTTCAATGCCTCTACTGACTATACTGATTACAGATCTCTACCACCACATTCCCCCGTTTTTTTTTTAAATAAGCATTTAGCTGTGCCAAGCTCCCCCTTTGCTTCGTACATAAAAAAAAAGTTAAAAATAAAAAAAATATCTCCTGCCAAAGCAACAGAACCGTGCTTTGGTGAAAGCCACACTGTCAGATGCACATAAAATCTCAATAAGCTCATCAGTATAATGGCTGCTTAGCCCCTATCGTAGGAGGAAAGTACTAAGACGCTGATGGATTACTTTATTGAAGATGATTAAAACAATGAAATAAATCTGGTGCTTGCAGGAGTGCAGGATGGACTCAGGGAAGACAGAGGCACATGTACCGCACAGTTTGCTCCCGTGTGCTTTGCAGGGTTATACCCAGCCAAGCAGATGCAGGCAGGGTCTGTGCAGAATATATGGCCACCATGACTCTTGCTTTCCATGTCTCACACTCCCTAATTCTTCACTTGGCAAACATTTGGACTTGACCCTGCAGCTGGGTATATTCTTCTCCCCCAAACACAGATAACAACATACATCAGACTGCAGTAAGAGTGCATCTTGCCTACCTTGCTATGGGGTACATAATCCTTTTTTTAACTGTGTGTCTGATTCTCCCTCTCCTATCTTCCTTGACTCCTCCACTTTCTTCCTCTTCAATCTTCTCTCTCATTTTTTCTCCATTTCCATACCATCCATCTCCTTTCCTTACATCACTTAAGTGGTATTTGAACTAAGATATTGGCAAAATTAAAGACCAGCTTAGATGATCAAGAAATATCCACACCAGACCAGTGTACCAAAACAAATTTATCAGGAAAGGAAACAGTATTGCTTTGTTCCATATTGCCAAGGTATCACAGACTTTTTCTTATGTATTTTCCAACAAATGAATGGTAAGCTTTTCATTGAAACATTTCACATTTCAATGATATCAGAAAAAAGGCCCACATTTTAATTGCAGCACCAGAAGGGATGGGTTTACTCTCTCTACAAGTCCACATGTTTACGAGCACATAACAAGGGCTAGTACACTCTTATTTTATTCACTTATGAAACTGTTCTAAACAGAGGTGGGGAAAAGAAAAAAGAGGCAAGATTTTCCTTTGAGATTTCCCTCCCTTATTACAGATTTTCAAAACCTCTACATATCAGCACGTTCCTGGGAACAATTATATTTTGTTTCCCTTTATCATTCTAGTGCATGTATTCTTTATCACAGTTTGGCACGGCTTTGCTCTGTGCCTCCACAAATACGTATAGCTCATACCAATGGGAAAATGGCTGGTGATAGAATTCAAGCTGCAAACCTGATAGCTACAGACCTATCTCAATCCCGCCAGCGGTCTCAAAGCTCATAGAGAAAATACACAGACTGCACACCTGTTTCTGGTTAAACAAAGAAAATTGGATTTTTATCAGTTTCACTGCCACCTTCTACATAGCACTGTTTTGTCAAGAGCCACTAATGAAAGAGCTTAGTGGCAGATAAAGAACTTATTTTGACTGAATTCTTAGATTTATCTAAAACATAGTCCAGTCAGAATTATATTACATTCTTTTCAGAGCTGAAATAGGATTACAAAGCATGGAAATGGATGTCTTAAAATATATATCTGTATTATTGCATATGACTGAGTGGTTTTATTAATAAAGACGTCTCTAAAGATTTCAGTTTTGCACATAGTCTTGGTGAAGGTTTAAATATACTGATGGTCAGAATCCATATTAAATTTGGCTGGCATTTTAAATGGATGCCCTAGGAGAGAATGGAAGTAGTTCATATGCTAAGACAATCCCCAAGGCTTAACATGTAATTTCCTTTTTTGGCCACGTCTTGTGTGACCAATATACTTGGTACTTGCTCCACCAGCATTCTTCTCCAACACTAGTTCTGTGTGTTACAGAGGCACTGTGTGGCTAAACTGCACTGGAGATGGCTGGGATGACTACATATTGTGCTTGTGGAGGTCCATATAAAGATTTAAAACAGAAAATGATAGCTTTAAGATGTTGCAGTTTGAAGAGCTGGGGGTCTTTCTCAAAAGTCCACCTAATGTTTCAGTGGTATGAGAAGAATGAAAGAAATTTCTAAAAAACCGAAAAGAAGTTCTGAACCAACACATAGCTTTTAACTGTCCCCTGAGACCATTAAAAGAATGTGTTAGAAAAAAATAACGGGATGGAAATGAGAGTCGCAGTAGCAGAGCACTAGAGGAAGCTCTCCTCATAAAACTGGAGAAGCAAACTCCTTCCCAGAGTCACATCTAAGGCTACCCTTGGCAACGGGGCTGCCAGTAGATACCTTCCTGTTCATCCAAGGAGTCAGCTGAATAAATAACGTGCTAACCACATCACTTCTTTGTGTACACAAACTGCAGGAAACTTGTGTGCCTCAAGCGCACTTGACAGATGGGATAATCAGGCTCAGACAGATCACTGACCTTCCTAATAAAAATAACCCAGAAATAGAGGTTGACTGAATAAATCTCTGTCAGGTTATCAAACTCCTAAACAATGCATGGAAACCCATCTATACTGACTCATTCAGCAGCTTGGTATTCCTGCAGATGCACCTCATGAGGCTAGAAATTTGGGTTTGGGGTACTCTTAAAGTATCTCTTGAATTTCACTGATGGGAACTACTAAGTTGTCTTTCTATGAAAATGATGAAAGCACATATATATGCATTTATGCTAAGCTATTCTCTCTTTAATTATCATTAAGGCTGGTTTGTCACACTAAAACAATTCTGGAGACGTCAAGGCTTTGAAACAGCACAAACTAAAAATGCCGTTTCACCTTCCATAAATAGAAGGCATGACACCCATTTAAATAACACTATTTTAGCTGGAATTAGAAAGGTAAATATAACAAAAAAATCCAGTGTTTGAAAATAAATTCATTATTTTAGAGTTTCAAAGTCCATATGAGACACGATGCTCTCCCTGTTATGTGGGAGGTTTCCATCCCTTCCCATCAATTCTGTATTTCCTTCCTTGACATGTACCACAATGTTCAAACCCATACTGATGAATAATCACATTCACACGAAGCTACTCTGCTATTTTCCAGGCATTGTCATGTCATATAATTCTCTTCCATGTCCTAAACCAGAAAGCATTAGACACAGTGCCAATTACTGCTAAGCACAATCTGCTGTGAACAAAGCACAGACTACAACCACAAAGAGAAGCAATTTTGCAAATTCACAGGTAGAAGATAACTGCAACTCCTCAAGACTCCCATCACACCCATGAAGATTAGGGCTGTCTCAGTGAGCTGCAGCAACTGGTAGCATCTTTTATTTTAGATCCATGGCCTAGCGTTCTCATGCAGCCAAAAATTTAGTTCAAGCAGATTTCTATGAGTAAACATGTTACATACGTCAACACAGAAAGGCAGCTCCACTTGGCCATGCACTGGACACTCATGAACGAATAGATCCACCTTTCTGTTTGAGACTTAGATCTACATATGCTACTTCCACAAGGAAAAAATAGGCACCAAAGGCTAGTCCTTATTTTAATGAAACACGTATATTTCAAAAATCAAAGTAACTAAATATTCTAATTCAACTCAGAGCAAGATCTGCCTTTTACAAACAGTGCTGCTTTGGCTGAAGTATTCAAAGGTGATTGAAGGGACTTACAACAAAGTTACAGGCAAGGCTTTGGTGAGGACATTTTATGTCTCTGATTCCATACAAGATGCACTCATATGCATGGACACCCCTTCCTATACGTCTAGCACCTGATTTGCAAAAAACTGTGAATCATAACATATCTGTCAATCTAAATTCTGATCCCAACCCTCAACTAAAAATTGTGTTTAACAGCTATTCGATATGAACTCTGCTAAAGAACTAGCCCACAAATTTGAAAAGGAAATCAGATTTTTAATTATAAAGCAGGCAAGTAAGCAGGGAGGGGAAAACAGAAGATAATAGATCAAATCATCTTGTAATTTATTGGAGGTAAATCAGCAGTAAATCTATCAAAACAAGAGGTAACAAGGATGTATGAAGTGACCCAACACAACTATTTAAGCTCTGTATCTTATTCATTTTATGCAAGTCTCACCTGTGTCACAGCCTGAATTTACTGACAATTCACTAAATGGTAAGAAGAGATTTGACCTTAAAATTACTTAAATGCTGACCTCTAGTGACTGATGTGAATTTACCTTTTTATTGGCCTCCCCATTTGGGAATGCATCTTCAGGCTTCTTTATAATTACAGAGCTTTCTCTTGTATTTTCAATCCACAGCTACCCTCACCGCAAGGAGTGTGCAGCCAAGGAGGGACCTCCGACTCACATGGATTAGTTACAGTCACAGGTGAATTACAGGTGATTCACCACAATCTGTAGAAATGTTACGATTAAATCCTAACCTTTGTTTTCACTTATTAAAAAGAGGAAAGGTCAACAAAAAAGAAATACAAATACTAGATTTCAAGCCTTGCAACTGTAACAAATGCATTACAGTATAAGCTAGGCACATCTAATGACAAGACAACTGCCCACATCTTCAGGCAGCCAACCAAAATGTCATCTTTCATCTCAGGGACTGTAATACCGAGGCAACCTCTTATCCTCTAATGGTCTGCAGCAAAAGCTGTCCTGCAGCTTGAGCAGTACTCCTGAAGCTTTCTCTGTAAAAACGAGCATGCAATGATCTGTTGGCCCATGGGAGCAGGTATTTCACCCACACACACTGTGAGGTAGTCCAGATGGAAGGATAAGAATGTTACAGTAAGTTACCAAACACCTTGGGAAAGCGGGGAGGAAATTACAGCTGCCAGTCCACTGGCAGCCAGCCCACCTTATTGTCTTTGCATGCAGAATAATAAAATAGTTTGGGTTGGAAGGGACCTCTAAAGCTCATCGAGTCCAACCCCCCTGCCACAGAGAGGGGCATCTTCAACTAGAGCAGGTTGCTCACTGCCCCCTCCAACCTGACCTTGAATGCTTCTGGTGATGGAGCATCAACAACTTCTCTAGGCAATCCGTTCTACAGTTGAATCACCTTCACCATAAAAATTTTCTTCCTTATATCTAGTCTAAAACTATCCTCTTTTAGTTTAAAACCATTACCCCTTGTCCTATCGCAATAGGTCCTCCTAAAAAGTTTGTCCCTAATGTCTGAGAGGCAAGGTAAGAAGGTGATGGCCACGGCCCACTACAGGGAAGTGTTTTGAGACAGTTTGAAAAGTGGGAATGGCTTTCACTAAAAATGGTGTTTGATGACCTCTGTACCATATGTGTGTGTACGTATATACATATATATATATACACACACATACACACACATGTTTAAAGAACATGCTTAGCCAGGAGGCTAGAAATCTGCCAGCTGGACCTCAGAGGGTGAGAACCTCCTTTGGAGCTGATCCGAGGTTTGGGTAAATCTAAGTGGGCTTTTTGTCACCTGAATCCATAAAGTTCCGTTTTGCATTGTCCAGATGTTGTAACCCATGTATGTCATTACATTGACGTGACTGATGTCAGGGGAGATTTCTCTCTTCTTTCAACTGTTAGCCTTTGTACTGGGTCTGGCTGAGCTGGAGTTCATTTCCCTGTAGCAGTCTGCACAGTGCTGTGCTTTGCATTGATAGACAGAAGGGTGTTGATAACACACTGGTGTTTTGGCTACTGCTGAGCACAGCATCAGCACTGTAACATTCCTTCCTCAATCGAGGGCAAGATCCTGGGAGGGGACCCAAGTAGGCAGCTGACCCAAACTGACCAAAAGGATATTCCATACCATATGATGTCAGCTCAGATATAAAAGCTAAGCCACGGAGTAGGAGGACAGGTATTCACTGTCTCCAATGGCTGCCTGCTGAGGAACCATTATGCATGCTGAAGCCCTGCTTCTTGGAGGTGGCTGGACATCACTGCTGATGGAAAGTAGAGAATAAATAATGTTATCCTTCACTTTGTTTTTGCACACACAAGCTTTTGCTTTGCTTCTGCTTTAATAAACTGCCTTATCCCAGCCCACAAGCTGTTTTCCATCTTACTCTCTCCCCCATCTGGTTGGGAAGGGGAGCGATAGAGAGGGTGGGTGGGCACCTGGCATACAGCCAAGATCAACGCACCACAGCCCTGAATATTTGTATCTAGCAGCATTACTCAAAACCAGAGTCCAGAAAAATTCTGCCTTCCCCAAAACATGCTTTCAGATCCATAAAAGTTTCCAGAGTGCTTCCCCACTTAGCTGATACCACAGGGATTTTTATGGAAGCACCTTCTGGTGTACAGCCATGGCCAGGTGACAACACAGACAGCAGCACAGCCAGTGAGAGAGCACCAGAGTCCTGAGGGAGCAGGCACCGCAAAAGACCTCGGAGCCAAAGTCTAATCAGTCATACCTAGGCACAAATACAAATTGCACGTATTTAAAGATAATTGACTTGACTCTCCAGTCATTTGGACTGGAAAAAATCACCTGTCACAACAAACTTAACTAAGAAGACTGAAGATTAAACACTCAGCTGATGTGAAATTAAAAAGTCCTCTCATCCTGACAATACATCACCTGCTCATAATGAAAACTGCACAACGGTTAAAACGTCTCTGCTGAACAAGCTGCCAGCAAGAAAATCCAAGGAAGCGTTTATTTTTCAGCACCACAGGCATATAAACAGTACACTCGTTGAACACCTGCTCGACAGCAAGCCTGGCAGCCTTTGGCAGCAAACCTGGGCCTTGCTTCCCCCAACACTTGGACCTGACTATTCTTTCATGTCTTAGCAGCTTATCTAATCACAGGAAAACATGACAGCCACGTGAGAAGGAAAACATACCTTATTTAAACACACTGAAATGAACTTGCACGTTTAATGTTTAGGCTACAAATGAGGTAAATGAGGCTTCCTCATGTACTCCAGCTGTATGTATGAGTGCTTAGAGATGTGCATGTATAATTAGATTTAATTATCTAAGGAGGTTGGGGGGGAAGAGAGAAGGAGAAAGAGAGAGGGAGAGGGAGAGAGAGAGAAAGGGGCAGGGGGGATCAGAGGCTAAATAATGAATGCAGAATTGCCTGTAAGTTTTAATAATCACCACCTAGCTTGGACATCAGCATGAAATGGTCTTAAAAACAAGCATTCACTCATGTTAGTAGCTGCCAAACCTCCATCTAATCCGTTCATTAACAATATATCAGGTTAGCAAGCTGCCATGGCAGGAAAATAATTAGTTTTCCATTGTGGGGTAGCACATTCTCTATTACGTTGACATAACAAATAACTCCATGAACTGCTATAATTTATTTGCTTCTGAGCCTTTTTTTTTCCGTCAATTAGTTCCTTCAGTAGATTCTACTAAAGACACACGAACTACAAATACAGAGTCCTTCGACAATCTCAGAAGTCTTGGACAGCATGGATAACTATTACACAAGCAGTTTATGGGTGACCTGCCTTTAGGTCATTTAAATGAAGGCTGATAGAACAGCTGAAAGCAGACCATTCCAAAAGGCATCCTCATTAGGTCTCATTTCCATCATGTACTGAGTACATGGGCTATTATGGCCCAGCACACAACACAGTGATTGTGCAATGGTTGTGTGGGAAAAGGATTGCTGCTGTTTTCAGATCTCTTCATTAGTCTGTCTTCTTGTCTTAAAAATAAAGTATAAATACTTGCAGGAGGGGTTTGGCTGGACTAAAGTGAAGATAGACTAGCTGTTTTTCTGCAAAGTGCTTCAAAAAGAGGTAGTTCAAAAAGGAAACTCTAGGACATGAACAGTAGAAAACAACGTTACGTTTCTGCTCTTAGGAAAATGAACAGGTTTCTACGAGGCTCTACAGCATGTCATGCTAGGCAGTTTTGCTGTAGCTAGGTTAAGATATTTTATTCCTTCTAAAAAAGATACGATCTTTATTTTAATCCTAGGAAACCAAGTATCAGCACTATCTTCTGCAGTGTGTTCATGAGTTAATTACATGGTGCATTAAAGACCCTATGTATGATGCTTTTTGATTTTCTTGCTGCTCCCTTGACTCCACATTGTAAGCACAGGGAAGATTTTCATTGGTACTATCCCTCTCCCCTGGTACCACATTTTATCACATGATTTTTAATTCATGTGCTATCACTACTAGAGACTTCATCTGTCCTCAGAGGGAAACACTGAGCTTTCTTGCTGCTCTTTCTGTACTTCTGCAACCTCTTCTTGCTGAGTGTTCAGCAAATATGGAAGATTATACAAACCAGGTGGGAGGAACCAGTCTTCATATAATAGCGTACTTCTAATAAATGAAAGCCTTTCTTAATGAAGCCTGACAGAGGTTTACATACAACATTTCACACTGATATTTAACTAAACCCACTTAGCAGAAATCTTAACAAAAGGTCATCAAAATACCCAAGCAATTTCTTTCACTACCTGACATACGGTTTTGCTGAACTTCATTTACCATTGTGCTGCCTTATTGCTCAGTTTCATAAGATATTATTAATGGTCACTACTCCTTCTTCCTCTCCTGTCTTTAACAAGACTCATTCACTGCGTATCTCCCCCAAAACTGCCCAGTTTAACCAGTGATTTCCCTTCTGAATTCAAAATGCTCAAGAAGCACCATATTATCAGAAAGGAATAGAAACTATTTTGGAGCATATGAAGTAACAGCTTCACTTTTTTTCTGGAAAAAGCAATTAACACCACACTTCAGTGAAACTACCTTTGAGAAAGGAGATAACACTGCAAGTATTTCAAACACAGGAGGCCCAAAAGCAATTGCTTGGATATAGATCTTCTTTATTCGATGCTATTCACCAAATAAAAAAACACCAAAGAAAAATTAAATCACATGTTAGGTGAACACGCGGTGAAGACAGTTATCTTATCCATGGGTAATAGTGTGTGACTTGCTAGTTGCAAGTACTTCAAAGAAAGTGGTCAGTAACCAGCGCGGAATAGCGGTGTGTTGCAATGTGAGAAGAAATGATGCAGGAGAAAAACCGCTCATCATCTACAAGACAGTAAGGTAATTTGAACTTATGAATGCAGTTTTTTTAATGGGCCCCTATCCAAGGGCTACGGACACAGAAATAAGCAAACAGAACTGAAGACTCCGCAAAAGAACAGGGCATTTAGAAGAAAGTGATGTTTACCACTAGGAAGTCATTCCTCTAATGAAAATTTAATGAGCACCAGTGTAGGCAGCAAAAAAAAAAAAAAAATTACAGAGCTTTCCCAAATGAAAATAGCAATCAAAATTTTTGATTGCCTATCAGCTTTCAAATGTTAATCATTATGGTAACTGTGCTGGTGAAGGTAAGGAATGACTTATAATGTGTTATTTTCTATCTTCAATTGTGTTTTTTGTTGGTTTCTTTAATCACTGATGCTGTATAGCAGAACATGCTCAAGGAAGCAAACCTGCATGGATAATCATCCCCATGGAAGCAATCCAAAGGTTCAAGTAAAAGCTCCTTCCACCTTAAAGATCAAGGTTTTAAATTAGGCAAGTACTTAAGTCTCCAGTTGATAAACATGTTTGACCTGCTGGGCAAAGGTAAATCGCCAGGGACTTAATTCAGGACTTTCCCAGCACACAACGTAGGGAAGATCTCCAATGCAGTAGCTTGAAACCGTAAGATACTGCTTAGAGCAACAAGGAAGACAAGTGCTGCAATTTTATAAATATTAATAAAAAATACCAGAAGCTTTTAGCCTCTCCCCTAAGAACCATCACTGCTTTTCCTTCAGAACCCTTTTCCAAACACTTGGCAGAGGCATCCAAGTCAGCCTGTGGTCAAGCTGATGTCAGGAAAGGGAAACAGGTTTTCCTGTTCTTCATCAGATCTTGACTTCATTTACAAATACAGCTCAAACAAGATGAAGAAAACTTCTGAGATTGCTGTCATGCTCATGTAAGACCTAAGACAAACTATATAGAAAGAGGAGTCACATCGAGTTAAGACAAACCTCATATTAGCAATCCTGCACTGCTTGCCATTGCAATTGAAAAGTATAACCAGAGAAAAGCAAAATGTTAAGGAAATTAAGTTTAACAAAATTAGCTAATTCCCTGCTTCCATCAATCAGTAAGTCACTCGGATCAATTTACCTCTTCCTTAATGCCTAAACCTCAACTTCCTATGAAAAAATAAGCAGAGAAAATTACACTGCACTTAGAAGTAAAAGGAGATTTTGATTATATAATTTATCATCAGAGGACAACTGTTATTATATCAGAGAGATATACTAACATACCACAACACTTTAATATCAGCCTCCATCTCCCCTCAAAGCCAAGCAAACTCTTGGATGCTTCACTGAACATAATGAAATACCAATGAAAAAATGCAAAAGAATATAAAGCAACATACACGAAGTACATATCTTTCTTTATTGCTCCTTTTGATCACACTGCAAAATACTAATCAGACATGTAGTCCTATTACTGCACCACTGTAGCACCTAGCTAGCAAATAGTTTCTATTTACAAACAGGATTATCTGCAAAGAACACAACTAACAGCTCACATGGACATCGACAGTGGCTCAGCTAACACTCGATAAAGAATTAACCTATGGTAATTCAATGTGGAGCCAGACAGGGTTTCAGAATCAAAGAGCTCACAATTTTATCAAATAGTATAGTGTTCTACTGACAGGGAATATTACTCCAAGGATGTAGCACACAGCAAGATGCACACAAGTATTTCAGACCTTGGAATCCTACATGCCCCCCAAATGTTTGCCACAATTTCAGCTAGTGGCAGATACAAAATTAAAATAGATATCCAATAGCAGAATGGGGGAGCAAAATTACCACTGGAAATATTTTTTGTAATGAACAGCAAAAAAAGAAACACTGGATTTAGAGAAAAAAAGCAACTCCTTTAATGTTTCCTGAACTTTACTTGAACAGCAAAGAGTGAGTGCTGTGAGCAATAGTGCGGAGCAGAGGGGGGCCATAATGTGAGATCTGGGATCAATTTTTTCTTTTAACATCTTAACTATCTCCACACATGTGGGTAAATAAACCTGCAATATAAACTCAGAAAATTCTTATATGAAGAACTTAAAAATACAAAACAAACAAGGGAACAAAACCCCAAAACAACTGATGACTTTATTTTGGAGAGCACAGGCTAGCTGTTTCACTAGAAAACAAGCAAATCCACAAATGCATCTCTGTGTAAAAAGAGAAGGTGTCAGGAAAGACAAATCAAGCAACAGCACACCGTTTACTCCAATATACTAATAGATATTAGCATGAAGGCACTTTCCTGTCTGAACTACCAGAACTAGCATCCTACACAAGATGGCAAAAATGTGAAATTCCTGTGATGAGCAGGACAAGGTACATCAGATCTTTTTTTTATTATTTTTTTAAATACATAGAAGTTGCTAGAAAGATTATTTTTCTCCTCCGTCCCAGGATTTCAGTGTTTCTTTTTTTCCTATCAACACAGTAAGCATGTTCATCTTTCTGCTCCTGAGGCTGATGCAAAACATCTTTTAAGAACCCAGGTAGCTGTAACACACATAAGTTTTGACCACCATGGGGAACTGGCTGCTTGTTTCCATGCTCACCTGGGACCACCACTATTAAACAACTGTTTGGGGCACATCATCACTCACCTTTTGCTTCAACCCACAGTAAAGTAACACCCCCTGCAAGCAGTTGGCAAGAAAGTGACTGATACAGCAGAATTTAGCTATGACATATGAGTTGAGCCTGCTGTTATCAGGTAAGAGACGAAAAACTGACTCCTGAAGAAATGCTTTTCAAGCTCACTGTAGCAGTCTGTAATGATAAAATATTACAAAGTGAGTTCTGAAAACCTTACGGGATACGCTGCTTTTACAGTTTAATAGGCTCTTCTACATCTTCCTACTTAAGTACAAAGTACCACTTTAAATACCAAGGTTAGTATAACCTGATTGTTCTCATGTCTGAGCAAAATGACGGGACATTATAACTCAGGGACACTTACTGCTGCCTTTTGACAGCAGAATTCCCAACTGAGAGCATTCTGGCCTCTTGGTGAAAAAAAATAATTCACACTTTATATATAGGTGTACATACGATAAACATGTATACACTATATAAATTGATTTATCCTTGTAACTGATCCAGGCTCAGTGTAACTGGATACTTTTGCCGTATCTTCAGACAGATCGTTCTCATCTTCTGATAGGTTTCTATATTGAGGAAAGTAATCATATACCCTACAAGTCCACGTAACTTGTACATTAAATGAATACCCACAGAGGAAATAACATCTCCTACCACTTAGCCAGTTGAACATGAAAACACAAAGTCAGCAGTGGCTTATACACCCATGTGCATGCATGCACATATATGTTATTATGTTGGAAACAATAAGGCCTCTGTGGTTTTGACACAAGGTTTTGTTCAGCCCACTTTGCTGCGGTGATCCATGCACATTTAAACAGGTCCAGATCTCAATGGGAAAAATGGTACAAGAATAAAATTCTGTGATTTCTGCACAGGAAGTATAGATAAATTACATAGCAATCAACTTTCCCACAGTAGGGAGAGAAAGTGGGAGAGGTGAGCAAAGAGATTAAATGAGTTTAAAGGAATTCCTTGAATTAAGACAACACAGACTTAACTTCCCCTCAACTTCATCAATAGCAAAAACCAAGAACAAAAACTACTGCAACGAGTCTACCAACTTCACCTACCAGATTTGGAAGCCACTTTAAATGCCCAATGCAGCCAGAAAGAAGCAAGTCTGTTATTTGTTTTCAATAAATGTCTGCCAAAATACCTGTTACAGTTTTTCAACCAACCTGCTACAGTTTTTCAACCAACCTGCATATTCACGGGACAATTTTAATCACATACAGCTAGCTGTTCATGCAACTTTAATGGCGTTGTTCCCCCCTGAAACATTCATTCCCCCTAAAAACATCAGTATTTCCTGGTTAAGAGTCCCATATTATAAATCATTTTGTGAAATACAGTCTATTAAAGTGGGAAGTCTATGTAGAAGTTTTTGCAAAGCAACTCATGGACACAGAAACATGGAACAAATGTTACCCTGAATACCCAGGGATTCAAATATCTGAACTAAAGACATTAGAAGGAAATAAAAACACAGTGGTGCATACAAGGTGGCTGGAAATGGTATCAGTTTGAAACGATTTCTTATTCATCACGTTATTGCTTTTTAATGTACATTCTACCATTCTATTTTTAATAAATTAAATACTTATCAACTAGAATTTACAATCATCTTATGATACCTACATTTTACATTACACCATGACCACTGGATTTGATCCCCTCCTCATAATGTAGGCTTAAGAACGACTCTCAGGCTTCAAAAATTCTGGGTTTTCTTTGCTATATATAAATTAGCTGCCAAAGCATGACTGAAAAAGGCATTTAAAATGAAAAGAGAAAGAGGAAGAGAGGACAATCAAAGGCACTGGTTTCTTAAATTTCACAGCAGCTGCATTCCTGATGTTTGCAACAGTCCCAGATTGAACATGCCTGAACTTGACCTCTACCTAGAGAGCATTATGATACTTTCTTATTTGCTGAGATTAATGCATGTATTGTCAAGGGCACATCATATTTTATTTAAACACTCTGCAGAAGGACATTAAATTTTACAGGTCAGATTCTCCATGATGCTTGAGCAAAGCTGGGGCTGCAGGGAAGAGCAAACAGCCAGCTCACGTGAGAGCTGCCAAGGTGCTGCTTCCCTTTATCTGCCCAGAACAAACACCCTCATCCTTGTTATGGCAAGAGAGGTCTCTCAGCCCAATACAGCCTCTCTCCACACGGATTTTAGAGGAATGACAATTCAGAGGGGCAACAGTACTCCCTCGACCAGCAACATTTTTTAAAAGACCCAAGTCCTGCAGTGAGACAAACAATTGTACAAACAGTAGCACAAGAGGACAGCTCCATCAGCAGTTATAAGGGTTCTACCCCCTTCAGAGCTCCTTCCCACAGACACAGGTCCCCACTTCTCATTCAGAAGCACTCACAAGTCACCTTGTGCTTAAACACTGTAATTGTACATAAAAGTACCAAAGTACTAAAGTTTCAGTGAGTCAACCTCACAGCACAGGTATGCAAAACCATGGCCACTCACTGTTCCTGGCCACATCACATTAGACCCGCACCTTGCTAGCAGCAATCATTTCAACCAAATGGTGCAGGTGTTTCAATAGTAACTATGAACCCAAATATGACATGAGGTACAGACTCATCCCACCTGAGACACTTAAGATGACTGCAACCAGAGTAAAGCCTCCCTATTGCACAATCAGTGAGAACAGACAAGACATCTGCAGATGTTGCAGCCCTGAAAACACACTAGAGCTCTTGGGCATCAGCGATTTTATTTTCAACTGTGCAGTTACAAGCCTTTGCTGAAAGGAGAAGCCCAGCTCTCCCTGGTGTACACAGAGAAGGAACACTGACACACAGAGAGATAAATTCTAGAAAGGACACAGGATCCACTTCATCTTATTTGGGGCAATCTTTCAGCCATATAATGAAATAAAAATCTCTTGGGGACCTTAGATCAAAATGTTTTTTGGTCCATCAATGACATCTCCCCCTCCAGGTTCCATGTGGGTTGCAGGTTTAATCTCATCTTTCTGCAAAGACACCAGTAACAGTGGGGTCACCCTTGATTCCATTGGCTGCTCCACAGCTGTGGGCTTCAGGCAAAGCAGCATTCACCTGTGTATGACTATTAGGGCTCTGCTAATGGAAATAGAAGTGGAACACACAACCAAGGTAATTTAACCTAGAGCAAGGTAATTCACTACCAGTATTACCCTCCACCCCCTTCCACTGCTCCAAATGCATGAGTGACAAGTGCCCAGTCTTTTCCCAATGAAAGGGCAATTGGATGCCTATTATCTTTACCCTTAACTCTGTACGAACTGTGGAAATGTCTGTACCTGACTGTAAGCTTATTGATATCGCTGCGAACAGCCATGGCTTCCACAGGAGAAACGACAATGCTAATACTGTAAGGCAGGATGGAGATCTGAACTGGGCACCTGTTACTTAATGCAATTTTCTGAAGTCAGATTTAACTTTCTGGATGTTTTTTCTGCTGGTGCTGATTCAAAAACATGAAGCTCAACACGTTAACACACCTGAGAAGGAAGCCTCTCCTCCATTCTCCTCTGTTCTCACTCTGCTTCCTTGCAGGGCATTTATAGAAGATAAACACAAAACAGCTCCCTTAGTTGCAGCGACTTAAGACATAAAAAGTAGGAAAATTCCCCTCATCCCTAGATTTTCTTTGTGAGGTGTCACCTGTTATCCCTTCTATATACTACTTTTCAGAGCAGGTATTTCTTTAAACTACTCCCTGCCCACAAAGCAGAAAATAACATCTTCAGCTATGGAAGGATCTAGGTTCCCTTTTGAGAGTCAGGATGTGATACAGAAGATAATTAAATCCTACACATACAGCTATTCTTTAGTCCACAAGTTTTCCATTCTCTACTTTTTACATACAATGTAAGTCGTGTAATCCTGATGTGCAGTTACATACCTGTCCCTCCTCATTAGGGTTGCCAGCAATTTTGTGAAAACAGGTTGGAGGAGTCAACTACACAACCTCCCCTTCCCACTAGAGGTAAGGTACAGTGTCTCACACCTGCCAAGACACTGAATTCATTTATTTATAATAATCATAAGCTTTCACTAGATCTCCTCCTTAATCCTTAATCATGCATTTGTATGTGGTCTTACCAGTGACAGAGGTAGTTGCTCAGCTCTCACTGTTGGTTCACTGCCAGCAATCCACAGATCAGGAAAACTGGGAAGGTGGTGTATGTTAAGAAGTCACAGGAAAGGGGGGGGAAATCAGAGTTTGACTGTGTGCATCTTTACCATGCAAATGCTAGTAGAGAACCCAAACTTCACCTCCCACCCCTTCTTGCTCTAACCAAGGCTGAGATGCAGATCATGAAAGCAGTTACCTGACTTGCATGCTTTCCATGGCTTCACCTTTCCCACCATTCAAGTTATATGGCTGAGCTCCCTGTCCATCACTCAAAGCTCTTTTGGGTCACTAACATAATGTCATTGATGTCATCACTGCAACAATCAACCCTGAAGCACAACACGATTGTTTCCCCAGTTCACATTCACAGCGCAGTTATTCCAGCAGGCTTGAAAATGAGAGGATGAGGCAAGGTAGATTTCCCTGCTCAGTAGGTTTTTGCTCCAATCTAATTAAAAACATTCAGAAATTCACTGTAGTTCCTTGAAAACTGCACGTCCCATGCTTTAAAATAAACTCTAAAAGCAAACAGCCCATTTTTTTTTTAAAGGCACTCCCCAGGTGGAGAGGTTTCCTCAGAAGTTTCTATACTATACCAAAGCTGCTGAACCAGAAAAGTTGAGCTGCTTCTGAACTATCTTGGTTTTGTCGTTATCGCTAATGTGGTTTTTTTTTTCTTCATCTAAAAGCTAACAAGGAAAGCCACTGTTGGTTCTCTGACATGCAGAGAAGTGACAGTACAGCTCACTGGAAACAGGCAGCTTTGGTCACCTTGGTCTGAAACTGGGTCAGAGATGCCAGCTCATGGTAATACTCGAGGAATATGCAAGTAATATTAGGGATTCAGAGGCTGAGGACAAGACAACCCTTTTCTTGCAGGCAGAATTCAGGTAATACAGCTTTAACAGTCGGAGAAAAGGCAGCTTCCTTACAACAAAACGTTATGTTTTATGTACAATTTTTCAAAAAGGCCGCATTTCTGGGAAAAGTGTCAGGGAATCTATGCAAACAGACAAGCCCCACACTGCTCCATCACCTTAACCCAAAAGCAAGCCAACATCAAGAGATTGTCACTGCTGTGCATTATGTTGATGCTTGTGGGAGAATGTGCACTGATGGAAAGTCAATCCACCTCCAAATAGCATTAAGACTACTGGACAAATTCTGTGGGAAAGACTACAGACAGCTAATGCATTATGCTTGTTACTCCATTCCTGATGCTGAAAACAAACCTGCCTGTTGAGAGTCACTTCAACCTGGGGAACTGCAGCAGAGCATGGCACACACAAAAAGCTTCTGACCATGTCACAAAGATTCTTACCATCAAACAAGTGCTAAAGGATACTCTAGACTGGCTAGCTATCACATCACCACTTTCCAAATTCAGACTTTCTTAGGAACTGTCCCTAAATGCCTCGAAAAGTGCCTGTCCTCATCTCCAAAAACACAGCACCCTTAAGCTGTACAGCCAAGAACAAATTCCTTCAGGGTTGTAACAACCAATTAAGGGATGCGAAGCAATTACTTTTATATCCATACAAATGAAACTCCTCCAATGCAATTAACTATCCCTTATCATCTACTTTTGAATTTGTGGAAATCATATGTTGAACAGCCTCTCCTCCCCCAACTTTTCCACAATTTTCATCAGTTTGTTTTAGCCAATGTAATGAAATGTACCTATTCAAGAGAAATAATAGATGTCTGCACATTATCTGAATATTTTTAAATGTCTTTTTTAATTTTAAGTATAATTTCATTTGAGATTTTGCAGTTTTCATTTCTATTAATAAATTATCATTTCTTCTTTATAAGTGATGAGCTAGTATGTCATGTAATTTTTTTTCCTCTAAATAGACCAAGACTTTGATCTAATGCAAGCTCTTGCTGGGAGCAGAGAGACTTTCTGTCTAATTCAGTTATGAAAAATACTCAATTAAACTTGGGAGTTTAATTCATTTAGTTATGAAAATTAAATGAGCTCAATAAGGTACATTTGATTTGCCTTGAGGAAAAAAAAAAAAAAAATCACAAAAGAAAAAGGAGGGAAGAATCTCTGAAAGGGGAACAAACAAGAATGGGAAACAAAAGTAACTTTCCCTGCTCATGCTGAAAGGTGGTGTTCGAGGGAGGGTTCGAAGGGATGCTGGGACCGAAACCAAAACACTGTTGAAAGTTCAAAAAAACAATATTTAGTACAAAGAGGTGGCCAACAAAACAAGAAAACAGTAGACAGAAAAGAGAAGGGAGAAATAAGCCCTCAGTAAAACCCCGCAACTCACAGGTGTAACTTACAAGGTTATCTTACCAACTCCAAATACTAAGGATTCTCTATAGCAGCTGCATCCTCAGAGGGTCCGGCTCACACGCAGTGGGCGTCCCCGCAAAAGGCAACGTGGTCCTTCATGTGAAGCCTGAGCTCCCCAAGCACCAGCACCCTTTTTTATCCAATTTGCCTGGGCAGGTGTGGCCAGCACCGCCCAGCCAGAGGCCCTCGATCCCTCCCCCCGTTACGTCAGTGGTGCCCCTTCTGCGCACGCATGTGGATATTGGAATTTCCCCGCGCCTGCATGACGCACCTGGGAGGGTCTTTCCTTGACCGTCTGGGGGTTTACTTCATCCTCCTCCTCTTCACTCTCTCCTTCAAATGCCCTTGAAAGGCCATCAGCCAATAGTGAGAGACCAATTAATTTTAGTTTATACAAAGTGCTGCCTTCAAGGACGAAGTTCCCGTTTATCAGGCCTTGTTTTCCCGTATCTTGGCAGGAAAAGTACAAACCAGAGGTGGCTGGGCCAAACATGGACCAACAACAGCAGCATCTAATTAAGCACGGATACAGGTGGATAACATGACGAACCTGAGTTTCATTTTGTGTGCCTATATAAAACATAGCCACAACGAGTTCATGCAAAATTTATATCCAGAACACACATGAATTGCTGATATCAACATCCTAATTGTCTCCTGGGTAACAAAAATCTCTTAGGTCATAATTGAGTCCATCCCAGTCAAGGGAAGATCTGAGTCCTCATATCAGAAGACACCATCCACACACAATTCTTTTCCATCTCCATTCGAGGAAAAGTATTTGAATAATTTTTCAAAACCAGAACAGAATAACATGGATCTCTCCAACAGAAGCCTCCTTCCAGTTCTCCAGCCATCACTTACCATTTTTGCAGATAGGACAGCACTGATCAGGCTCATACACTGGATCCACGCACTCGGTCTGGGGACAGGCTGAAACAGTGCACAGCACTTCACCATTGGCTTCGCAGCGACACTTTTCACACGGAGAAACCTGAAACACAAATCCAGTCACTCCTTCACTTAATGTACTCCTTCTCATCTGTGCTGTTTCCTTCACATCTTTTTCCTCCCCACTTTAAAACAAATGGGTTTTGCGGTCTGAATAATGTAAACAGCAAGACTGGGCTCCTGCAAAATTAGAGAACCACAGCAGAAGAAAACCTATGCTCTGAACCTATGCACCAAATAGGAAAGTCAAAGAGATCTTGAAAACAAGAACACTGCTGACTTTTAATACAAATAAAACAAAAATTTCCCAACTGCATTTCTAATGAACTTCCAGAAAATTAAGCTCATAATGTAGCTTAGTTCTATTAGAGGTCCAAAAAATAAATTAGAAAAAAATATTGTAATTAAAGAAGAAAAGTTTTGCTAAATGAAGTATAAAACTTCTTTTAATGGAAATGAAATCTTTTTTTTTTTTTTTTTTCAGGTTTTAAAGCATTTTGGTAGGACAAAGTTGTATTCTATTGAAAATTATATTTTTCAAAGAGAAAGCAGGAAAAAAACATCCTTTTTGAATTCAGGTATTTCCTATAGGTTAATTGTATTTGGGCCATTCTTCTAATACTTGTAACCTCCTGAAAATAAATTGCGATTCAAAGAAAGGAGTGAAGCAAAATACAGGTAATCCTTTTTACCCAGTGAAGTGTTACTGGTTTTAAAGAACTCTTACAGAGTAGGAATACCACAAGATAATTACTTGAATAACCTACTTCAAAGAAATTATTTCCAAACAAAATAGTATCTGTTTATTAAAAATGGACTTTCAAATGTCTGTATTTGCCACATGTGCAATTCCAGGTGCCCCCTTCAGCATTCCTGACAAGGCAGAGCCACTGGATTGCTGACGTCTTCATACCATGCAAGCAGCTGGAGGCAGAGGGAAGCAAGGATGCTGAAGAGCAATAAATGGTGTACTGTAAACCTCATTGCTGTACTCTGTGAAATCACATGGGCATCCATGCTCAGAACACAGGATGAAAATGCAGCTGAATGTTATTATTAGTGATCCTCTAAATCTATAATCTGTGCAGATTATTGGTTTACTTAAGGAGGAGGTTGTTCTTTTCATAGACCCTTCTTCATTTCAGATTCCAGCTGATGCAAACAACCACCCATTGCAGTCCTCCAATAAAAGCAGAAAAAACCCTCAAATCTAAGACAAAAAGAAAGAAAACAATTATTCTCTGTGAAGAATCACCCAGATGTCTAACTTGCAGATCATCTGTTTCTTCTCCCTAATTTTTAGGCAGCCCATGACATTTTTTCCTCAAATCCATTCTCTGCTTGTTTGCTTCTCACATCCTTCTCACTTCCAAAGTTCAAACACGCTGATGCTTGCACAGCATCATCTCTAACTAAATGCTCATTCATGCTTTGCGACTTCCCTTACCACCTGCCAGGGCTGTTATTTGCTTATGCACTCACATATCTTTCATGCACTCCCCTCTGCTCAGAAAGCTTAAATAGGGTCTCTTGCTGTGTTGCTTTCTGCTTTTATTACTATTATTTATTTTGGGCTTCCTTTGCTAGCTACTCACTTTGTGTTTTCTCTTTGCTTTACACTCTACCAAGGATGACACCACAACACACGTTTATAAAATCCTACAAGGAGCCTGACAGCTCAGTACTGCAGATCTTCATTAAAGACTTTGGCACAAGAACTTTGTCCTGCAATTGTTTATAAAATGCCACATTCACTTCCAGAGCTAAAGTGTCAGCGAATGAGGAGGTTTCTGATCCAGTGCTCAGAGCTGAAAGGCTCAAGTATCCCAGGTAATCAACAACACTGCATTTGAAGTTTTGAGTGCCAGCAAACCTGAGCTCCTCAGTATTGTATTGCCAAGTCAGTAACAAGAATCCTTCCTTATGGAGTTATATCCAGAAACAATATTTATTAAATTATGAAAACATGCCATTTAGAGAGGACTTACTTTAATTTTTTTGAATTATCTTTAAGGAATCCTACTTGATCAAAGATACCAGACCTCAATTCCGAGGATCTGGGTCAACAAGGCTAACCTGTACTTTCAAACAGTTTTAACGTTTTTTTAGAAAAGATGCAAATTTGTCAACTCTCAAAGTTCAACAAGATCAGTAACTACAGCAACAGATATTTCTTCTCCTGGGACACTGCTTAGTAGCTGTGCCATTCAATATTACAAGTGGTGTGAAAACTAGAGTATCTCATCAGGAAACAAGGCAGCACACAGATGTTATTCCTAAAATCTCTCATCTGTAAAATTTAAACACGTTCTAATTAAATAGGTTTACTAGAATTCCAAATTTGACAGAAGCCTAAAATTCTTAGAAAAAGATGCCATTTAATGTAGCACTTGAAACACTCTTAACAAACCCGATCTAATCTTTACCTAATAATGATGACTCATGATACACATTTCTGTCCTATATAGCATATACATCTGAAGAGTACATCTTTCATGAACAGAGTACATACTGTTAATATGATACTACAGTAATGAATACACTTCCAGTCTAATAGATCATGAGATTTCAGGGCAATACTTACAATATGCCCTTGGTAAGTACTGTCATCTGTACAACCCAGCAATACAAGTAATGGCAGCACAGATAAGGAAGGTCTCCACATGCTTATTTCTACAAAGCTCTTTTCAGGCATATAAATAAACCACAGTGGCTGCTAAAATGATATCAGTGACAACAATTATCTGTTCACCTTTGGACAAAACAACAGGGCATTGCTTTTTATACATTGTCAGGATGCAGCACGAACTGTAGAAAACCCCCACTCCTTTCCACACCTTCATGGCAGCTTAATACTTAAGAGATAAAATCATCACTAGAGAGAAAGACAGTGCATATATGTAACAGCAGCTAAATAAATCAGAATTAAAAGACACATTTGGTCTTTCATTTCCTCTCTTCTACTCATACAAGTGCATTCCCTGCAGCACAGTTCTACTAGCAGTCAGTGCAACCAGCATCCCATTTGTTCATCTGGGAAACGACCAGCCCAGTAGCAGTCACTCTCAGCACATCTGACACAACCAGGCCGGACAGAAAATAATAGCACCTATCAACCTCTCTCTGAAGACTAAGGATACCACACCTCTGTGGTCTGCAGATTATTAACTCTATAGCAACAGTAACTCTGCCTATGCAAATAACGCAGGAAGACAAGAGGCACAGGAATCTTATGCATTCACCAGGCAGGCAGCCGTAAAAACCGTAGAAAATAGAGTACAGATGGCAAAAAAAAAAGTAACCTCTTAAGATCTGTTTAAAGGCAAGTTTATATGGAGTTGCAGACATTGCAAAAGAGCAAATTATTGTATAAACTGGTAAATTTCTCACTAGTGGCAGCAAAGAAAACTGTAGCTCAGTAAAGGTAGCAGGTTTATCCAGCAACTTAGTGAATATTGTCATAATTAAGAAGTGACAAATCATTTTGTACACATTGAAGTGCTATTCCAAAGTAATTTGAGCTTTCCCCTTTCTTTTTCCACATGTCTAACTTCAAATAAAAAAACCGCAAAGACACCAAAACCAAACCAACAAAAAGACTGGAAAAAATATACCATCTATATTTGGTTCCTTGAGCCTTGAAAATATCTAAATTTAAAAAAAAAAATCATAATCCCCAACTTACTTTCTTTTGCACTAAAATTTTTATTAATACTTTTTTGCCACTTACACAACTCAGGAGTACATGAATGGGGTTACATTGACAATAATAAACATACCAGCCCTGCTTTTACTTCTCTGTGCCTTCTAAATATCACAGATCTTTCAAAATTCATTTGGGTTTGTTAACTTCCAGATTTCCACGTAACTCACCCACTAAAAAGTACAATTTGTGGAAGTAAGGAAATTCTAAAAGACAAATGAAGCAGCAACTTTCAAACATGTAGCTCTTTCCCAAACATCTCACTTCTGAAGATAATTTATGGTCCTTATAAGGCTATGACTTTATACATCAGCCTGCATTTTCAAATCTTACTTTAATACTGAAAAACGTCTAGTGGACAACGCACTCAGAAACCTTCAGGTTCAAGTGCAGAACTTTATCCTCATTGCATTTCACCAACTAAAGCTTTTGCTACCAGTCCCACTCATATGGATGCTGTGATTCCTCTGCCATTCTGCCTCACAATACCCACAGAGGACCAGAGTGGTGCTGATGGAAACAGCTTTATGAGACCTGATCCTTCCCCCACACCCAAGCTGTGTTTTGTGTTGACATCCATGTCCTTTTTAAAAACAGAAAAACGCATACATATATGTGCATACAAGCAAACCCTGCAGGACTGACTGTGAATGAAAGAAACGTTATCAAACCCTCCAATACCTGGCATACTCAGTTTCTGGCTCCAGTCAGGGTAATTTTTTGTCACATCAAGCCATATAGGAATTTTATATAAGCAAAATCCCAAACTTGGATGCATAATTACACATCTATACAGAAATGTTTTGCAAATAATGTCACTTAGAAGTTAGAAGGTCATCTTTTTCTTCCTTCAGTGATGTCTGGTACTCTTTGGCACAAACAGTAGTGCAGACACAGACACAGAAAAAAAATCAGATCGCTATCCATTTATAACTCCTTCCCTGACCTTAATCAAGAGATAGCATATTAGTAACCTCTAAGACCATCAGCCTTAAATTCACAAAATGACCTCTAAAACTGTGTGCAATTGCTTGCATTTTGCAATTGCTTTCACTGAGCAGCAACGAACTGACTACATCTGTACCTTATGTCACCAGACAACTCCTCTGATTGCAGTGGCCTGGGTAAACAGCTGCATTTACAATTTGTGCTCACAATATTGGAAACAACACTGAAGCTCAACTAAAAACCAAGGTCCTCATATATGAAAATAATCAGGCTGCAGTTCCACTGCCTAACTGTCAATAACTTTCCTTGCTCGTCCTGACCACACATCCGTTCTCACTTGTGTTTCCAAAGCTGGCTAAAACAAAGCAATAAGGGAACTGATGTGTCGTTTGAGGAAGTTATGAAGACAAGGACTGAAAGGTGAATGGGGTTAAGAAGAAAGCTGAAAGCCAAAGTATTTTCAGAACGTTTCTGTAAATGCCACTGTTCAGCACTCCCTTTTTACCAAGGCTGCCAGCCATATCCAGATGTACCAGGGAGCCCTAATACAGAATTTTAAGCTTGCTTCACATCTATTAATATGGCACCACCATAGAAAAAGGCCGGGAAATGGAACTCTGTAGAAGAGTATGAATGAAGGTGGGCAGAAAGCTTTAAAACTCTGACCTACAGAGAATGTGTGAAGTAGCTTCATGTTTTGGCCACCCCTCAACAATTAAGTTTGCTGAAAAAGGAAGGATCTCACAATCCATCTCTGAAAAGATCACACCAAATAGATGCTGTTAAAGTAGCTGCTCTCTCTTAAGTAGAAAACTGGCACCCTGAAGTTGAATGCAATCCTTAAGGGTGACATGGAAAAAGGAAGGATGACACAATGTTTTCTGGCATGTTTTGAAATTCACTAGTGCTCTACATATTACTGACTAAAGGCAGCAACAGGAAATACTGTGATTTATTCTGGAGAAAGTAGTTCTGCTCTTTATTTATTTATTTTTCTATATATTGAAGAACATGGGAAAGACATTATAAACCAAACTTAAGTTTCCATGAACATGCAAATACCACAGAGAGCAGAGGTGGCAACTTTAGAGTCTTCACAAATACATTTTGTTTTTCTCCATCCTGAGAAGGGGCTCAGCTTCCAGAACCTTGAACTGGATTTTGTGCTCCCCTCAACATATTCAGCACAAAAATCTCTGCTGTGTTCAGAAATGGGTTTTGGACCAGCTCTGTATCTAACAGTCATTCATAAGCAAATTCACATGTCTTTCTTAGAGTTTGCTCACAGATCTCAACCACAATAAAATGCTAGATGAAAAAAGGTAAGCAATCAGAAAATTGGTCCCAACTCCATAACTTTTAAGTGCACTGTAATAAGTTGCATTTTCACTGATAATGACCTTGCACAATAATGCTAAAAAGGCCCTAGTCTAAGAGGATTTCCCTAAACATAAAGCTTTTCAAATACTTTTTTAAACTATCTCTGTAATTCAGACTGCAAAACACGCTCTTATTAAAAGAAGGCCCACAGTCATTCTCAGAAAGCAAACATTATGCAACCTTGGCAGCACCATTTAAATAGTTAAAAAGGAAAAGAGAAGAGACTGTTACAAAAAAAAGCTATCATCAGAGACTGATAAGTCAGCCTGTAAAATCCTGCTCAATCCCTGCAAGGTAGAAGTTTAACAGTTAACAGTTAAATAAGGAAACAAATTTATTGCTGAAAATTTTCATAAAATCCGTAACACCACTGAGTAGGATCCTTCCAAGTAGCATTTTTTACTGTACATACCAAAGGAATTAATAAATTTCAGCCCCCTCATTTAAAAATATTAGAGTATCAGAGAGCAAAAAAGGTCATGTTTAAGGGGAATATTTTACAGCACTGCAGAAGTATTATTAACACAAAAATGAAAAGGGGAAGGGGCAGGACCCAGAACATTCTCTGAGAAAGCAGTTAAAGAACATAATACCACTTTAAACAAGAGGAGAACCCACAAAACTACTTTTGGCCTTACCATGAACTCCTCTAGGGTCTGATAGTTTTTGCCTCGGAACTCGCAGTAGTTCTTCCTCTCCTTGCACTGCGGGCAGCACTGCGTGGTGTCCACATGGATGCAGCGAGGGTGGAGTCTGGGGCACTCGGGCTGGATACACAGTGGGCCCTCCTCCGTGCAGAGGCAGGGGCAGGCAGAGGGGCCCGGCGCAAACTTCTCCCCGATGGCATACACGAAGCCGCTTTCGTCCACGCAGCCTTTCCCACGGTAGTCCGGATAGGCGTACTCCTCTGGAGGCTCGGGAGTGACACTCGCAACAGATGCTGGGAGAGACGAGTCTTCAGCCACCTGAGGTTCCTCGGGAGCAGCATCCTTTTGCTCTTGCACTTGAATGCTCCCAGATTTACTGCTTGTCCCCTGGCTGTTCCAAGCCTGCTTTTGCTTAGTCCATGACTCCTTGTTCGAGTAGTTTCTGTTTCCTTTGCTTTTCCAGTCCCTGCTACCCTCCTCCCTCCCGCTCCTGCCGATCTCATTCATTTTCCCTGGGCCTGTCTGGCTGTCCCTTGTAGACGTGTGATCCCTCTTTTCCTGGCTCGCCTTTATCTCCTGTTTGTCTTGAGCCTTGGCTAGTTTCTGTACAGGTATGGTGGAGCTACAGAGGGCAACCATGAGGCAGCAGGTTACAAGCAGAGAACTAGAGAGAGCTCCAATTGCCATTGCAGTAGAGCTGGGCATCACTTACTGCATCCCACAGGGGACACTGCACTCACATCGGAGGGAAGCGCTTCACAGATCCACGGTCCCTAGGAAAAGAAGGATTAGGAATACTTCGGCTTCTGCACTTCATCCCCCCCCGCACCTCGCCTCCACTGATGCAACATCTCAAACAATATGCAACCTGCCTCGGTAGTCTATGCAAAAGGCAAACAACAGCCTGGTACTGCATCCCTCCTCCTCCTCCCCCGCTCTGCCGAGTCTTATAAATAGCAGGGCTCCTGGACACGGACCGGGCGTCTTCGGCTCCGAGAGAGCACCACGCAGAACTCTGGAGAGTCAGCATTTGCAAAGGCAGGTGTCGGCAAAAACAGAAGCACTGGGGGGTTATTTTTCCTTTCAAACGACAACACGGGAAGACGACGGACGCCCAGTGAATATAACGGAGCGCCCCAAAACTCAGCAGTGTCCGGAACAGAAATTACCCAATTGAGTGATATTCCCTGACTGCACGCACGATGATTTTCATTAATCTCTTATTCAGCCTGAAGTATGCTGGTTTGGGTTTTGTTTAAATACCTACCAGTGAGCACATTTCTGTCACAGGCAACTAAAACCAAGCACACTAAAGCAAGTAGAAACAACCCCCCCCCCCTTCCGAACTACCCTAACCAGCACACACACCCCTCTTCCTCCCCGTGTCTGAAAGGCAAGGCAGAGCCTCTCCGAGTTTCCGCAGAACGGGCTCATTTAACCCACATCCTCCAGGAGTTCGGCAGCGCTCCCGACTCCTCACCCTGAAACACTGCACGCCAAATCGGGGGAAAAAAAAACCCAACCAAACAAAAAAAAACACCAAACCAAAATACGTACACTACTCCGGCCGCAACCAGCACTGCCGCTCCAACCTCCCGGCACGGCCCCACCTCCGCGGTACCGCTCCCCAAAGCCATGTCAAAGCCTCTCTGCCC
>VXAY01002874.1:141595-244875 GCA_013399855.1 Oxyruncus cristatus | reverse complement strand
TTGGCGGTGTTGGGAGCGCCAGTTCGGGCTGCGCGGTGCGGCGCGGGTGAGCGCTCTCCCCGCGGTGAGGGGCGCGCCGCCGCTGCCGAGGCCAGGCTGGCACCGCCGCGCACACCTGCGCGCCCGGCCGGCTGAGCGGCGCTGGGTCGGGACAGGTGAGCTGTGCCCGCCTGTGACCGCCCGCGCCGCCGCATCACCACCACGCAGGACTCTGCTATAGCGCTCTCCTGCTAGCCTGTTCTAGCAGCGAAGTGGTGTACGTGGTTTACGAGTTGAAAAACTTACTTACGCTTTCGGATGGCCGGTGAACACTTCTGTAATTAAATATAGTTGCATTTTCCTTCTTTATGATACAAGAAAAAAAAAAAAGGGACAGAATGGTCTGTTACGAAGATGACTGCTGAAACTCTGTTGGGACAAAAACACAAAAGCTAGAGGTGCTTTTGTTCAGGATCTGAGCAAGGGCTTGGAACGTCAAAGGTTATTTATTTAGCTATTTATTTTTAAGCTGCATTAGATGACATACCAGTATAATCTTCTCTGAGTTTTCCTTTACAGATGTTCCAGAGTAGTCCCAGCTGCACTAACCCTCTGCCGCAGTAGCTCTTTAGCAGCTGGCTGTGCCCTACTCATGACTACGGCTGGATTTCCCAATGTACTTGGCACTGTAACTGAAATTTTTAGGCTAGGTAAAATTTTTTGGGTTTTTGTTTGTTGTTGTTTTTTTTTTTTTTTTTTCCCCTCCATTAGAATGGCAGCACTGCAATATCAGTACTCAGGAGAGCAATGAAAATCTGCTCAATACTAATGTTTCACTGTTAAGTACCGTCAGGAGCACCTGTTATTTGTGCAAATCCAGACACTTAAATTCCTCCACAGGAGGATGCACGTGCTAAACTCTTTTCACTCCTGGGTTGTTGATATTAAAAACTATGAGTCCTATCTAATTTTCAAAAATATTTCTACTGACACCGCCTCATATCTTCCAGTCAGATATTCATCAGCTAAATAATTCTTTAATTCTCTGAATCTTCAAAATACAAACCTAAAGTTTTGAGAGAAATGAAATTTTTCCATACGTTGCACTAATAAAATGAAATTGCATATTGCTATGGGGTTTCTAGACAAAGTCTTAAGGAGTTAAGATAGAGTTTTTTCACAACCTAACTAATAATCATTAAGAAGTACTTGCCTTCAAATTATCGTCTCATTACCTCTGAATACAGAATTAAATCTTGGCCTTGTCTAAGCCCAATAATGTTATGCCTTATATAACTTAAACTCTGACAGGGGGTGAGCAACCAGTACACCACATCACTAATTCCAGAAGAACAACTTGAGTGATGGACCTTATGCTGAGTTCACAAGTCTGTGAGCTTTGCTGTAAGCAGCAGCTTGTTGTGGCTAGAGCAAGGCAGAAGGAAATAGGGGCCTTGGGAAGGCAATGCTATGTCTGTGATAAAGAGCAGAGAGAAGCCAATTTATGATTCTGACATTTTCACATGTTCCCAGGTGAAATTGGTACAAAATCTGAGACCTTCTGCATCCAGGACTCTGTAGGAACTCTGCCTCTCCTACTCTTAGTTATATGGCACACAGATTAGCTGAGGCTGAAAGTTCGAGGTGCTGCTCTGTAACAAGAAGGGCAAAGCCTCAGAGCACTTTTGTAACAACAAACTGTAGCTCATCCTAGCCTGCTGGGCAAAGAAAGAAGTAAATATCCTCATTTAGTTTTCTAAAAGATTTCTCATTGGACTGCAGCCTCTGTTTATTTAGATTTGTACCTGACATTAAGACTGTAGCAGAACTGACACCTGACCGCTTCATTAATATCATAGTATCAAATTGCAATATTTTATAGGCCAAGTGGATAAACACCAGATAGGTAAAAAATGTTCAATATCTTCTTCATTGTGAATTCTGAACTAGGAGGAGAGAGAATAATGAAAATCTGTTGTCTGAAGGCAGCTGCTAGTGAGAGTTGTATACTTCTGGTATAACATGTGAGGTCCTGGAGACCGAAGTCCTGTTTATTCTAGGGCAAACATGGCAGAAAAACACAGCTCCAAGTTTCCCCACTCTGCTCTCCCCCTAGTCAACAGTAGAAAGGGCAACTGTGTGTGTGAGTGAGAATCAAATTCTGCATCCTGTTCAAGAGTCTTTCTGTTCTGCTGGGTCTTGTCTGCATGATGAGAAATTTGTAATAGCTAAGTAAGAGCTGCAGTGTACACAAAACAGTGTACACTGGTTCTAGCTTATTTTTACTAGGAATTAGCCTGATTTTACTAGGAAGCAGTGTAATGGAAAACAAAAAGAAACTCAGTAGCTGAAATAAAAATGGTTCTGGCGAGGAATAGCTTTAGCTGAATTGGTGTGATGACCATTTCCATTAGGCCAGGCTCAAGACAGTGAGAGTGGACATCCATGCTGAAAATAGCTGGCTATTAGTCAGAAATACTTAATTAAACATCTAGTCCGTGAGATTAAGGTGACTAAAATTTTGATGAATATCTTTTAAAAGTGACCTTGGTGTGAACAATAAGAATTCAACTGTAGGATTTTTTACCAAGTTAAAATTGATTGTCTGACTGATTAATTTCAACATAAAATCTCACAGCTAGGCCGACACTTGATCTGGACATCTAAGAGCACTGAAGACAACCACTTTTAGCCTAACATACAGATAAACTGGGTTCGGGGATATGCACATACTCTCAGTGTAGGCATGCAGCCCCCACGTACTAGGGAATAACCTAACATACCTCCCTTCCCATGATCTCATGCAGGGATCTTTCCTGTTTTATTAAAAGAAGTGTCCCCTGCCTTCAGTGAGGAGACAGGAAGGGAAAAGAGGAGGAAGCCCCATGGGACCCTGCAAAGCTGGGCAGGGCAGGGGGAACAGAAGAGGAGCCCCAGTGCAATCTGGGAGCAGGTGGGGGTATTTAGAAAACGCCACACAACAGCAAGATTTGCTTTGGTGTATCTACAGAGTATCTGCTGAGTCCATGGAGAGGACAGGGTGTGATTAGGGTGAGCAGTGCTGCAGGAGGTGTCTGCTGCACGTGCCCCTGTTGGTGCAGTAGCTCTGAAATTCTGGAAAGTGAGAGGGGAGAAGACATCTCCTTTGGGAAAAGGGTTAGTTGTGTGTTTTTATTTTGCTTCATTTCGTTATTCCTCCTGAAAGGAAGAGAGTTGTTATATGAAAGATATTCTTTATTGTTGTGCTAAAGTGGCAGTTGTTTAGGCAGGTTCACATCACAGCCTTCAAAAGGTAGCAATTTGTGCAGTAGTATTAGTCCAGCCATAAAATAAGGCCTTCAAATAACAGTCAGTCTGAAGACAGAGAGACAAAGCTGAAGTACATATTACTCTAACAAATCATGTATTTGAAGTCTCAATTATAAATAAGCAGTTTAAACAACTCTTAAAAAAAAAGAAAAAAAGGAAAGCAAGCTTTCAAAACTATTTTTAAACTAGGTTAGCTTTCATCTTTTTATTTTTACTTATTTCTTCTGTTTTCTTTATGCCACTTGTCAAAGGACACTGAAGATGTCTTACACTTCTCTTTTTTCACTTACCTGATGCCTCTTTGGTTGACTGATAAGTAATTATTGAAGAAATATTACACAGTATTAGACAAGCTGTAGTTACAGTTGTGTCTTCATTAATTATTTTTAAATTATTTAGTTTTTCATAAATACTGATATAACATTTTTTGTGCTTTGCATGCATGAAAACAAAACTTAAAAAGCCTTCTGTCGTTTAGAGTTTAGGATCTTCAGTACAAGGACTCTCTTTACACTTCTGTAAATCACATTTTGCATGCTGGGAAATAATGATTTTTGTTTTAAGTTTTTCTTATTTCTTGAAATAGAAAAAAACCTCTGTAAACCAAGGAGAGATTTGAACTTTAGAAGTCAAATCACAACAAATCAGAAGTTGTGAAATATCTTTTAAACCAGTTTTTTGCTGCTACTGATTTGTGTTCTAGGAACTCCCCCTTTAGCTTATGATTTGTCTTATTATTAAGCAAATGTATCTATGCTTAATTAGACACTGCTCTTGTTGGTCTATGTTTGGCCCAGCCACCTCTGGTTTGTACTTTTCCTGCCAAGATATGGGAAAACAAGGCCTGATAAATGGGAACTTCATCCTCGAAGGCAGCACTTTGTAAAAACTAAAATTAATTGGTCTCTCACTATTGGCTGACGGCCTTCCAAGTGCATTTGAAGGAGAGAGTGAAGAGGAGGAGGATGAAGTAAGCCCCCAGACTCATTAAGAGAAGACCCTCCCAGGTGTATCACACAGGCACAGGGGGAAATTCCAATGTCCACACGTGTGCACAGAAGGGGCACCACTGACATAACGGGGGGAGGGACCGAGGGCCTCTGGCTGGGCAGTGCTGGCCACACCTGCCCAGGTACACGTCACCGGCAAATTGGATAAAAATGCAGGTGGCTCGTGCTCGGGGGGACTCGCTTCACACGAAGGACCACATTGCCTTTTGCGGGGACACCTGCTGTGTGTGAGCCGGACCCTCCGAGGATGCAGCTGCTGTAGAGAATCCTTGGTATTCAGAGTTGGTAAGATAACCTCGTAAGTTACACCTGGGAGCTGTGGGGTTTTACTGAGGGCTTATTTTCCCTTCTCTTTCCTGTCTACCATTTTCTTGTTTTGTTGACCACTTCTTTGTAATAAATATTGGGGGTTTTGAGCTTTCAACAATGTTTTGGTTTCAATCCCAGCATCCATTGGAACTCTCCCTGGAACAGCAAAGTATAAATATAATGCTGTGCTGCTTTTGACTTCTGGGTGGAGTTAATTTCCTTCACAGTAGCTGCTGTGGGACCATGTTTTGGATTTGTGCTGAAAACAGTGTTGATAATTCAGGGAAGTTTTCCTTATAGTTTAGCAGTGCTTGCACAGACCCAAGACCTTTCCTAGTCCTTAGCCCACCCCACCAGCAAGGAGGCATGGAGTGCACAAGAAGCTGGGAGGGGACACAGTCGGGTCAGCTGATCCCAACTGACCCAAGGGATATTCCATACCATATGGCATCATACTCAGCATGTAAAACTGGGGGAAGAATAAGGTAGGGAGGAGGACACATTTGAAGTGATGGCATTTGTCTTCCCGACTCACCATTATGTGATGGAGTCCTGCTTCTCTGGGGATGGCTGAACACCTGCCTGCCCATTGGAAGTGGTGAATCAATTCCTTGTTTGCTTTGCTGGTGTGTGCTGTGTTTGCTTTACCTATTGAAGTGTCTTTGTCTCAACCCATGAGTTTTATCATTTTTACTCTTCTGATTCTTCTCCTCATCCCACCAGGGAAGAGTGAACTCTTCTGTTCCCTTTGACCTGATCTCTGGAGGTAAATCATGACAAATAGAAATAAAATACTTAATTTAATGTAAAATATCCTAATTAAAGGTATCCGTAATGAGGCTTGTTTCAAAACATTGGAAAGAAGACTGGGTTTGTTAAAAAACCCTCTGAAAAGCTCTCTCTTTGACAAGATCAATTTCTCTGTCCTGCAAGTCTGCGAAGACTCTAATGGACGTTTCACCACAGTAACAGTTCCCTTCTAGCTCCATGAAAGAGAGAGGGAAGTACAGGTTGCTTTTTTGTGTATGACAGTTCTACAATTTCTACCACTTTTAATCACTTTTCTATTCTTACATACCTGTGGCATTTCTAATGGTGGTTTTGCTAGAAAAGTGTTATTACCATCTTAATCATAACACTTAAATAATACTAAAAATTGCACAGTGAAACCTTTGGAGAGCGAGGAGGATTCAATTCAGGACCTATACCTATGAGCTCATTCTGAGGAAAAAATAATTTTCTATTAACAACACAGTATTTTGTGCTCGTAATTACAGGACATGAGAGACATTCACAAATGAATTTGGATGCCCCTATTTTTACTACAATTTCAGTAGCCTGGGGAAAATGGGTGTTAATCACGGCACAAAAGGTTTTTTGATATTTGTACCTTTTTGCTCAGAAAGAGGTCACAAAACATTTTTGCAGGTACATACACATGGACATGCACAAATAACATGAAATATTTAAATACAGAATCTTTTGTATAAACAAGCCTTAATACTACACCTTGTTCTTCCCTTTTTCAAAGCCAAGGGATGCACTACCAATTTTTTTAGTTTTTATATTGTCATTGTGATGGAAGAGTCAACAAAGTATTTCTTAAGCTTGTGCTTAGCTTGTGATTAGCTCTCTAGAATCTGAAATTCAGTTGAAAGTACAGATCGGTATTACTTTTTCTTTTATTACTTATAATTACATTTGTGGTTTATATAGTTTTAATATTTAAGTTTCTCTAGATGCATTTTTGTTTACAGTAAAGTTCTTCAATAAAGGTAATATCAACTATCAAAAGATTTATTAAAAAAAATTGGTTCCTGTGTTGTTCTGCATTTTAAGTCAGTAGATCTCATCCTTCCACTACTCTTTAATATTACTGGAGAAAAAACAACCGCCTAAAACCAAAACCCCAGCATTGCTCTATCCTCAGTTCTCACAGGACTTCTTCACTTTTATTGTACTAAAAATTGACCTAAACTTAATGAATAAATGGAATTGAAGAAAAAAAATTATTATATATCTTACTGGAAGATAGGGAAAAAGGGTTATTTTTGGCAAAATTGATTCAGGACTGTAATTCGCACTAATATTTACTTCCATTCTCTAACTTTCTTTAAAACTTCAATAACAGGAATTGTACTCTTTAGTATTTGTTTTCCTTTAAATTATTTGAAAAACAACGTATGTGTATGAAATAAAAGTATTTTAACCCACGTTATTCTTATTCAAATACTTTGTCAATATTATTAGCGTGGAGTAAAAACATTTATTATAGGGTTGGTAATTATAAACTCTTGTCTTTTACAAAGACAACTCCTTAAAAAATAGTGAAACTAAGTTTGCTAAGTCAAGAATTGGGAAGTTAAGGAATTCAGAGTATCTGTGTAAAAGCCTGTCTTCTTCCCACAGTTTATAGAATTAGAATATAATTCCCAGGCGTTGGATCCTGTAATATTAAAAACAAACAAACAAACAAACAAACAAAAAACCCCCACAAAACTAAAACCAACTGTCTGCAGACTCAGAGAACTATCTTGCCTCTTAAGAGGTATTCCCCAAAACTTGGTGAGAATAAACCCCTAGATAGAAAGCGCTTAGCGGTATGCCTTCCAGAACACATCTTAAAACTTTTCCTATTCTTTGCCTTCTTTTTCTCTCGTTATTACTATCCAGTTGGTAAAAGTTGAAGCTTTTGCAATGACACTTCCTGCATAATGCGTACACATCTGATCCTGCAGCCCTCCTTACTTTTTGAGCCTGCTGGTTAAGTTCAACCAAACTTGATGAAGGAACTGAATTATGAAAGTTTCACAAAAAGAGGTGGATTGACAGAGAAGAGCAACCTCAAAGTGGTTGTCCCCAAAGATGTGCTGTGACCTCATGCCTTATTAACCACCAGTGGCTCTGCATGAGACAGTACTCATATGCCCAGGCTACAATAGGCTCGTAGAGTGGAGGTAACAGTTTTAAAAACTTCGATCCATAAGAAAATTCTGCTAATTATGGTGTTCAAATGCTTTTGCTTTCCTGTCGTTACCCTTCCCTACACTACTGTCGAAGTCCCCGTGTCCCTTATCAGGTGCCTGTGATACAGTACCAGGTAAACGATGTATTATTTTGTTCATTTTCTTAAAATAAAGGCCCAGTGAGGCCATTAAAATAATTCAGATACATTTGATAGTGTCATCATTTTAAAAACCGAGCAAATTATGATTTGTAACATATTGAAAGTTTCATGCATTACAGAATCCCAAGTGGTCTGTCTTTAGATCTAATTACTGTAGATGATTACATTCAGGACCTTCTGCAATCACAGAGGCTGATGGTAGAGTTTTCTCTCTAATGAAAAAGTTACATGGCTCAGAAATCATGATTTAGGCTTCAGGCTGTCAGAGCAAAGCACAGCAAAAAAAGTCAGAATAGACAATCTTTGGGCTAGAAATTGAGTTGGGAAACAGAGAAGGATTATTTCGATGTGTTTGCATGCAGGACCGAGACACCAAAGATGCAACTAGGTGCCCACTGGACAAATTGGCTGGTATCCCTAGAGATGCATATCCTTCAGTGACCAGGAAAGAAGGGAAAAGAGAGCAGAAATGAGTAGCCTGAAGTCATACAGCAGGTCAGTAACTGGACTGAAAAGCTTGTGTAAACCTCATGATTCTCTTTCATCTTCTCTTTTCAATTCACCATTTACTAGTGCATGTTGATTCTATTCTCTAGTAGAATATTGACTGCACTGTTGCATAGCTGGCATGCTAGGTCCCTCATACATGTACAAAAATTTAGGAGTTCATTTGTGCAAAACTTGGAGCCTTCTTTGCTTGTGACCACCAAGTCTTGATGTACCAATGTCCTTAGTTGACAGTAGCAAGCAGGGTACTCAAGCACCATGGTACAAGGTTTAACATGAAAGAAATAGGGGTATTCTGTAATTGTGATAACAAATGCCAGCTGGTCATGCCAGTTGAGTTTACGGTTTGTTGGAAGAAGATAACAGGGAACAACGCAATGTCCCTTGCTACTCACGGTACTGCTTGAGAGTTATTACAGACAGGGCCTAGTAAGTAATTGGCTTTTCAGATTAGGTCCTTGCAAAATCAATGGAGAAAGTGGCAGCCTAGATGCTCACAAAAACTCCCCTGTGACACTAGTGACAGTGAATCAGGGACCAAGCACCACACAGAGCTACAAATTTCCTACCTCTACTGCCTGAGGACATTTAGCCCCATTGTCCTACCTTCCCTAATCACCAGGCTACTGGCAACTAATGTCTCACTTAATACTGTTCTGCTTTATATGTAGGAAATATTTTCTTGGAGAGGAGACCAAGACTCAGTCTTCAACACTGTCAGTGCAATCAGCTTCATCAGGAAAAGGTAAGCAAACCTTATCTAACCCTGGTCTACAGCTTCACTCAGAGCTTAGAAACAGATTGGATTCAAGGTGTGATCTTAGAGGTCTTTTCCAAACTTAATGATTCCATGATTCTATGTGTTTTCTTCTAGTAGTTCTATGAAATCTAACCATAACCAGAAAATATTCTCTAAACATGACCCAAATAAATTTTCATGTGAACAGGGCCCTGTGCCCTAAGGTGTCAGTCCCTACTGCTTCAAAACCTGTTCTTTTACTTGGTTTTAGAACAAAAGCCATAGACCAAGCACTGACAAAAACTTTGGCTAAAAAAAAACCAAACAAACAAAAAAACCCAAATAGAAGTTGCATCTTGCTGTAGGGGTAAAATGGTTGTTGGAGACATATAAGGATATTAAACTGAATCAGCCATAAATTGTTTTGCCTGAATCAACCAGCCTTATGTTGGTAATCCTCACAGTGTTAAACTCTTGTCTTCAAAGGCTTTCAAAATGCATCCTTCCTTCCCTCATTTTTAAAATTAAAGCAGATTTAACACAATTACTCTTTCCTAAAGCAGATTCAGGCTGCTGAACCAATGCAGTAATTTCATAGGAAGCTAAAAGCTATACCTCAGCTTCTCTTTAAGAATAGCAGCAGCAGTACTGAAGAAGAAAAGAAAGATCAAAGTATCTGGTACCTTCAAGTCTCAGGAAGGACTTGGCTAGCTAGGACTTTTCACAGTCCTAACTAGCCAAGCAAATTACTACAGTAACAAGGAGTTTGTTTGTCGAAGATCCTCAGTCTAGTCAGTCCTCAGGGTGACGGCTTGCTCTGAAATCATAGAATCATGGATGGCCTGGGTTGGAAGGGACCTTAAAGATCATCTAGTGCCAACCCTTCCTCCTATGGGAAGGGACACCTGTCATGGAGGAAAGAAAATAATCGAATATCATGGTTTGCTTTTTTCTTCTTTTATTTCACTTTAGGCTAAAAATAATTTTGCCATTCCTGTATTTGAAAACAGTCTCAGAACTCCATGTAAAAAAAGTATTTCTGAAAAAAATTTTGCCTTGTAGTAACTTCACTGATATGTCAATTTTGCAATACTCAAGGTGTTTAACTCAGGACATGACAGAAAAAAATGAAGTTGTAAACAGTGGAAAACAGTATTTCACAAATATGTCCATATCCCTCTTGAGAAATCATAAATAATGTGGGAATTAATATTACACTAGAAATAAATTAATATCCAGGACTTCTGAAAATTTAGCTTTAGCATGTCCTATAAATGGCCTTATTTTTTCACTTGGTTTCTAACCACAGTTCAGCCCCCATCATTATTTTCTCCAAAATAGCTATCTACTGAGAAAGTAATCAAGGTTTTGACGTTGAAATGAGCTTCGTTTCATCAGCTGTTTGATTTCTGAAACTTAGGCAATTACGATTCTTTTTGCCTCATGTCATCTTTTGCCTTCTTCTTCTTACCAGGCTTCACTTAAATTTCTTTTTACAACAGATTCAAAACAGATATTTATGTGCACATTTACAATTTTCATGTATGATTGGAAGGAATTCTTGATCTTTTATTCAAAAAAGTAGTTTTTGTTTTACATCAGTAACTTCTACATAAAGATCATTCAAAGAATTGGGAACCTAAGTAATTCCCTAGCGCTAAAGCTATCATACCATTCATATTGTGCCTTATACTCTGTTTGAGTTTAATTTTCCTTCTGTATCTGTTGGAAATCAATCACTTCCATTTGTGAGTGTTGTTTTGTTTGGTTTGGGGCTTTTTTTTGGTTGGTTGATTGTTTTTTTAATCTAAGGAGAGTAACGATTGATATGAGTTGTAGCCACAACAGTAGATGCCCTTGCCACTACTCCATCAAACACTGGCTTGGGCCTTTGGAGAGATCCTTACACGGCAGCTTGCAACCACCCTAAGCAGTCATATTTCTCTCTGTAAATTAAATTTCTTTAAAAAGTCTCATTTTATCCTGAGGCTGAAATTCTGTTCCAGTAAATTCTGATCTACAGAGACATCTCCTTCCCATTGAAGTTGATGAGAGCTGCAGGTGACCAGTGCCTCTATAGCTCAGACCCCTAGGCTGGATTTCTCCCAGAGTATGAATATGTTATGAATAAGAGCTAGCTATCTTTGGCTGAAAGCCTGGTGAAAAACACTTTCATGCTTTTCACAGAAGTGAGATGGTTGATTATGGCACAAACTTCTAGTTCTCCTTCTCAAAAGTTTTTGCTTGAGTTTATTTTAAAATTATTTTTTTTCAACCGAAGCCTTAAGTGAGAAGCAAACATAAGAACAGGTCATCAGAACTTTTCTATTTTTTCGATTAAACAGAAGTGAATGAGATAAAGGGGAAAAAACCCAAAACAAACCTTCTTCAATCTCTAATGCTTTTTGTCTCAGTTGGGATTAATTTGTCTTTAGAAAAATAGTGGTTATAGCTGATTTTGGAAAAAGAAAATATCAAGCACACCTGAGGTTTTAAACAAACAGTTCCTGCTGTTAAACAAATCCACGGTGAATTGTAAATGGAAGAAAAATCCCTGAAGCAGAGGCAAATAATCCAATAGTAGTTCACCAGATCTGTATTTAGGCTCTTGCTTTGGTACTAATGGGATTTCTTTGATAGGTTGACTTTAAATCTCGATAGAAGTAAGATTTAGTGAGAATATGTTCATAGCTTCCTTTTCTGCCTTAACTCATATGTTTGGTTTCCAGGTTTCGTGTTTACAGTGCTTTTTAGAGTCTTTGCACAGATCACAGTTGTAATTTAATCTCTGTACCCTTTTGTGCTGCGGTGCTCAGATTATCCAAGAAACAGCATCTCTGCTTTGATGTGTACCTGACAGAGATTAATTTGCCAGGAAGTTGGGTTCAAATTAAAGAATAAATTTTTTCCCCTATTCTTAGCAATGCAAGATTGCCAAACACACCACAGGATAAAAGAAGACGTGGATATATATGTTACTCTCTTTACTTGTCAGCTGGCAGCTGGATGATCAAGAGTCATTGAATTATTAGAAATGTTTTCTTATTTGGTTGTTGAAGTATGGAAAATGGGTTCCCCAATTCTTCTTCGTCTTAAACAGAGGTTTCAGTAGGTGATTCAGGAAGAAACCTGCTTCACATAATCCATTAAATTCTTGTCCAGGGGAGAGAAATTGAGTGTTGTGCTGGTGTGCGGAACCCTCAGTTCCCAGGGTTAATTGATACAACTGCTGAAAAGGGCTGTCAAAGCCAAACAGTCAATTATATCAAGCCTGCAGGAGCCTGATGACAAGCCTCAGGTCAAATCTTCCAGCACAGATACATACCATGTTTTGTCAGCTGCACTGATGCTGCATCAAAGAGAGAGAGAACTAGTAATGCCGGCAAAGCTGGAGCGCTTTGCCCAACTTCCTGGAACACCACAACTTGGATTTTTCATACTCATAATAGAACTAGCATAAGAAAATGATTAATTATTTTACCTCTAGTCATCTAAGAAGAATTTGGGAAATAGATGTTAACATGTTATCCCAGAACTGCATATTTTAAACATTAGAACAAAACAAAAACCCCCAAACCCCGCACAAACTAAAACAAAAATCCTCTTCCTTCCTCTGGTCTTTTGTCTCTTCACACAGTAAGGACTCACTGGATAGGAAAATAAAAGATGTTTCAACTCAGCCTGTAGAATTGCTCTGGCAATGCATCAAGCAGCCTGTCTAGGAGAAAGGCAAGGAAGCAAGAGGAAGGCAGAGGACCGACTGGCAGGTTTCACTGGGAGGTTTGGGCTGGAATTTCAGCACCATCACGCTGTGTTTGCAAAACTACTTCACATTTGACAGGTATGTAAATTCAGCTAAAAGTATGGTTGGAAAGTTTACTGCACTATCCCAGTATTCTGGTTTGCTGTCTCTGTTTACAGTTCTGTTTGAGATCATCACACCATGAAATGTAGAATATGAAAGGATGTGTTCAGGAGGGAGAATACATCTGAGAAAGATTTCTGTAGTGTTTCTTTATTGCTGACATATAAAAAGTAAAGTGATTTTCAATTCTTTTTAAGAAGTAGACAGCTGGATTGTGATTTAATTAAATAATTCATATGAAATGTATTTGATGCTGAAGGGCTGAATGACATTCCAGAACATCTGATTTTCATTCCAAAAAGCCATACTTCAGTAACACTTTCAGTGCTGCATTTTCATATTGTCCAGACCTGCATCTGTAATTTATGTAACAGTTATTCTACTGCCACCCAAATATCTTCCGATGAAAATCCCTATGAAGCAGCTACACTTCCATGGCTGCATTCACTCTGACTCAATCAATCAGAAGTGTTTGAGAGAAACATCTTGTTGAAAGTCGCCATCCAGCAGAGTGCAGAACTCTAGCGTTAGACTTTCATTTGTGGCAGAAAAGAATCTCTTCAGTTTCTTGCTTTCACTTCTAGCTCAAGAGAGACCTTTTTTCCTTCACTATTCTTCTTTAACTTAGTTGCATTATTGGTTTTATTCAGCTGCTTCACCAGATTTACTCCTGTGTGTGTACAAAGTAAGAATAGAATGAATCTTCCATCTTCCCTCTTTTATGCCGTACACCCTTCTGCACAGTGTGCAAAATGTAGCTACAGCCCAAGCGTACATGTATGTTCTTGATACCAACCATAACAGGCTTATGCAGTGTATTCTATTTCTTGATTCCTCTCACTGGAGAGGAAAATATTTTAGTTTTGCATAGGAAATAGAAAGCTAGGCATTGTTTTGGAACAAAATACATCAGAAGCGCTGGGAGGAAATGAGGCCATAACAGAGAAGCTAAATGAATTTTTCGTTATCTGTTCACTGTGAAAGCTTCTTTACAGGGGTGTATCAGAGGTTGTATCTTTGTTTCAGAACAAAGTTGATATAAAATACAGGAAACGTTTCTCAGGATTCAGCCAAGAGTTCCAGCCTTATACTTAACTTCAGCATCAATGTGCAGTTTCTCACATCAGCCTTCATATCGGAAGATTGTAATATGAATGCTAAGGGTTTCATGGAGTGCCACAGATAGCATTTACCAGAAAAGCCTGACATAATGTGAAAATCTGTAGAAGAAAATCTGACAAATGTACCGGCTAAAACGATACTGAAGAATAAAAGTAGTAGGCATATAACAAAATAATATACTATGGGAGAGTCAGGCAGGATATTTATGCCTCACAAATCTGTTAACATTGTTTGAGAAAACTGAGAAAATGGATGTGATCCAGCTCAGAACACTAATCTGGAGGGGAGAAGTCTTTTAAAAGTCTTTCCCAAAAGACTTTAACTGCCATGGGTAAACGGGAAGGCATTTTCATGAACTAATAATGGACTAAAGCATAGGAAAAAAAAAAAGGCAGAAATAAAGCATTAATTTTCACAGTGGAAAGAAACAGGTATTTGTACTTGGATCTGTTCTCTCTACTGCATTCAGAAATGATCTAGAAAAGGAGTTGGACTGGAAGAAAGTAATCTGAAGAGTAAAAACAGAAGTTGATTTAAAGCCATTGAACAGGATGTCTTATAAAGATAACCAATAAAATGGCAGAGGAAATTCTGCATCAGTAAAGCAAAGTAAACCATGAGGGGGGGGGGGAAAGAAGAAAAAGAATTCCAACCAGTCCGAAATGATGAGCTGTAGAGTAGCTGCTACCACTTAGATTTTTTAATTATAATAAATAGATTTAAGACAATATTATCTTGATGCTAATCAAAGAGAGACTAAGATGTTAGGCATTCTTTTGAAAAGTGTAGAGAACTGTCATACCTGCAGTTTTGATTGCCATCATCTCCTTATGAATGCAGTTGGCTGAGGAAAGGAACAGAAAAATGTGACAGGGATAAACCAAGAACTCAACCAACAAGGAGAGTATATAAACCAAGAACTCAACCAACAAGACTGTATATACCAGGAGTCCTCAACCTATAAAAGAACTATGAGAACATGATAGTCCAGAGAGACATGAAGAAGTATGAGCAAAAAAGCCTTTAGGACAAATATATAAAATTCTTAATAAACCATCAGAACAGAGTTCTAAGATTTCTAATGGAATTCTAGGAATTCTAAAAGAATTTAGATATGAAATTGGTAGCAGTTAAGTACTGTTGGCTGTATAACACTTATATTGGCTTTGATGTCTGAGAAATAGAAAATATTTTTAGAATGACAGTTACCTATTTTTTAAAAGACATCCAAAAGTACTTATGGATCAGCAATTTTGATATTTCTGATATGAAAATTATGTGAGGCCATAATACATACATGATTGTATAAAGAGATGAAAAATGTGTTATAATGAGGAATAAATCATGCCCCACAAATTTCCTAAAATTCTCAAAAAAAAGAAAAAAAAGTCCATGGAAATATTGCAAAGAATGATCCAGCCAGGGAAACAGACTAAACTGCAGTTTTCCGTAAAAATTTAGACAAAGTTTTTCACCAGAAGGTGCTAAAAAATAAGCTAGTGTGGTGCAGAAGAAAGATGTGCTCATGTATAGAAAACTAGCTCAAAGGAAGGAAACAGCATAGGCAGATAGCAGTGGCACCATTCCCTAGGGCCAGATCTTTTTTTTTTTTTTTTCACCATAATATGAGAGATCTGTAGAAGAGGTGAAAAAAGGAGTGACAAAGTTTCATACAATGTGACAAACAACATTAAAATAAAGGGCAAACAACTGATGGACTCAACATGAGGTATATTATCACTTAGGAAAGACTCCTGAGGCACTGTTGGTAGGTATTCAAAATCTACTCTCCAAAACTCACTAGCAGTCAAAAAGAAAGAAAAAGAAATGTAAGGAACTGTTAGGATGAAACAGGAAACAGATACAGACTATCATTATGATACGGCATAAATTCATGTCCCAAATGTTACTATGGTACCCAAAAGTACCATAAGGACAAAATTGTGTTTAGAGTTATTGAATGATTTATATTTCAGATAAAATAAACATCAAAGGCCACAAAAATTTAACAGATAAATTACTTTTGGGCACAGGGAACAAGGGGAAGCAGAAATCTGTTGAATAACCTAGGCAAATTAAAGGGCTGAGCAATAACCAATCATATGAAGTTTAACAAGGGCAAGTGCACCTGGCACGAGACAACCCCGGGTGTACATACAGACTGAGGAGCAAGAGGCTGGAGAGCAGCGGTACAGAAAGGACACTGGGGGGTCTTGGTCAATGACAAGTTGAATATGAGTCAGCAGTGCCCTGGCAGCCAGGAGGGCCAACCCTGCCCTGGGGGGCATCAGGCAAAGCATCGCCAGCCGGTCGAGGGAGGGGATTGTCCTCTGCTCTGGACTGGTGCAGCCTCACCTTGAATATTGTGAGCAGTTTTGGGCACCACAATATAAGAAAGATATTAGCTTTTGGAGAGTGTCCAAAAGAGGGTAACAAAGGTGATGAAGGCCCTTGAGGGGAAGGTTACTGAGGGCACTTGATCTGTTCAGCCTGGAGAAGAGAAGACTGAGGGGAGACCTCATTGCTGTATTCAACATCCTCACAAGAGGAAGCAGAGGGGTGGGTACCGATCTCTTCACTCTTGTGACCAGTGCCAGGACTCAAGGAAATGGCAGGAAGCTGAGTCAAGGGAGGTTTAGGTTGGATATCAGGGAAAGGTTTTTCACCCAGAGGGTGGTCAGGCACTGGAACAGGCTCCCCAGGGAAGTGATCACAGCACCAAGCCTGTCTGAGTTCAAGAAGCATTTGGACAACACTTTCAGGCACATAGTGTGATTCTTGGGGTGTCCAGTGTAGGGCCAGGATTTGGATTTCAATGATCCTGGTGGGTTCCTTCCAACTCAACATTTTCTATGATACTGTGATTCTGTGAACTGTGAAACTATATGAGGAGGGAGTTCAGAGAACAATTTTTCAGCATTTGTTGTGGTATAGAAAGTAGGGGTACCCAATGAAAAGTAAACAAGTTATAATCAAACCAACCCCCCTGATTTTTAATATTATACATACTCAAATGGTGGGATTTTTTTTGGGGGGGAAGGGTCTTTTAACTTTAAAGTACAGTTAAAATTATGAAAATAGTGTCAGAAACTATTAAATAGGATGGTCCAATGCAACCTCTGGTTCAAAGTGTTTCTATGCTGCAGACTGCCAAGAGCAAGAGTCAACACAATGAAAATTTTATTCCATTTTTGGCTTGTTTTTACACTTTTTCCCTAGCAATCTCTTATATGCTACTGTACGAGAGAATAAAACAAAACTACAAATGGACCTCTGGCAGTTTTCTTAGGTAAACCTGTCTTGTGGGTTTGGGGATTACATGTAGTGTCTCATTTGCTATATGTGTTTATTTTTAAATTTTATTTATTAACGTGTTTTCTTTGAGTTTCACTGATTCAATGCAACTGGCTGCCAGTTTAATTTAAACTAAAAAAACCAGCAACTTATCTCTACTTGATATTGCTTCCTTCTCGCAACATTAAACTTTAGGACTTTACTCAGTTTTTTTTACAGAATCATAGCTGTAGACCGATGTTCTCTAAAAGAACACTGGCAACTTATATTAAATAGGTTTAATTCCCTCTAACTATTCCCCATTGTCCAACACATTTTTGAGATCCCAGAAAACACCATTTCTTTCCTCATTGATTTTTTCTTTACTATGAAACAAAGCATTGATTTTCTCCCTTCTGTCTTGTGTTTCTAATGATACGTAAATTAACGTGGTTCATTTGTATGCCACCTTATTAGGACTCCTTGTCACACCAGCATCACCAATAACAGAATGTAGGACCCTCCACTTAATCAGCAACCTGATAAATGCTGCATCAGTTGACAGGAGCAATGGTTGGATTTGTCTTCCTCTGTGCCCTTGGGCAAGAAACTTAATCTATACTACCTTTTAATTCTATGGATAACACATAGGGAAACTGTTTATCTGTCCCATACATGTTTGAGGATGATTCAGATCCATTAGTGAATGTTACATGTGTTCAAATACCTCTCACAGAGGCACAATACACAGTCCCATTATTTGAATTCAGAAGAACGAACGTACCACAGTTTCACTGACACGACCTGTCTCGTCTCTGCAGTAATCAATACATCCTTGAGGCTGTACTATTCATCCTCTCTAGCACTTTACAGGTGCTATTCAGCATCACTAAATAAAATTTGATTTTACAGAATAAGCATGATTCTTAAACTCTTGTAAAGAGTTTGTTACCACCTATTTTGCTTCTTACGAATTTCTTGAAGGTTCCTTGCTCTGTAACAGCTGCTGGATAGACCAACATTGCCATCATGCCTTGCAGAATTCTTAGATATACTCATGTAGTGCCTCTTTGCCTAACATTTCTGTGACTCCCCAATATAAAGTAATGCTTAACTAGCGTTTATTCAATTGCTCCATTTTCTTTACCTCTTGAGGCATCATGGGGCTTTTGAAGGGTTCTTGTTTGTTTTATTTGGGCTTTTTCCCCCCTTCCATAATGTAAGGTGATGCTGATGTATTCAGATGCAGAGCAGGCCAAAAGAACAAAATGTGAGGGGTTTTGAAATGGTTATAAAGAGTACCCATGGCTCAGGCATTTGGCAAAAAAATAAGGACCTTTTATATCTCAGGACAGTGTTCCTCAGACTAAGAACTCAGAACTGAGAGGTGAAAGAAGCGTTCCAAATAATCCAAGTGCTATTTCTGCCAATATGCACCTTGTCAAAAGAAAATGTCAGAAGAGCTGGATTTGTCTCCAGCCAGATCCTGAATGAAGACCTAGTCTATAGACCTAGGCTATAGCATTTGTTCATTCAGCACAACTCAAAACCACATAGTAAATGCACTAAGAAATAGAATCTGTTGACCATGGCATTGGAAATGTCCCATTTAAAAACCCTAGTTTCCTTGCTGAAGGAAGACGGGTGTAGAACTATATGGTCTAGTTATAACAGCACTTGGAAATACATCAGCAAACAGGACCTCTATTAAGCACCACTGGCCTGAAACAGTTACTAAGCAAAATGGCAGGACTGGATCTTACAGACCAGACTCCAATAGGTAACTTGCTTGAAATTGTCTGTTCTTAAAGTTAAATGTTTTTAGAGCTGTATTTTCCTTATCCTTTGTTGTGCTATACTGCTATGGCTGATGTACATAAGCATTGGGGTGAGAAAAGGATCCCATTCGTATGGATGAGATATGAAGAGAATAACATGCTCTGTGTGATAGAAGAAAGCTTGCTAATGTATTTCTTTCATTGAATTCTGTGTCAATTCAGAAAGGAAAATATTTAAGTGGGTATAAGTAAACCACATTCAGAAGAAATCAATGTTAGAAGTAGACTGATCCATTCATGCAAAGTTGCAACACATGTACATCCAGGTAGTAGATCGTTTGTACTCTTCAAGGACAACTTTGCCAGTAAAATTGAGCATCAGATGAAATGAGCACCACACAATAGAAAAATACAGCGTAAGTGAATCATTCATGCTTCTCAGCATTTGCTGATTCTGTGGATTGTCTCCTGAACCAGAAATGTGTTCTTAAAGAAATGAAGTCCTCAATGCTGCACTCTGATTGACAGACAGCACATTATCTTTTTTTTTCCAAGCAATAAAAAAAGTGCTTAGAGCTCACTAGCCACAAGTACTTATTAAACAACTAATGAAAAAAGGCAGGCCTAAAAATGAAAGAATCTCACAGGCAAGTGTTGCAGAGAAATGTGTGATCTTCAGGGGTACCTGCCATGCACAAAGGAGTGGGCAGCATGTAGTAAAATTCTTCTAGGGATGAGAACCATCCAATTGGAAAACTGTTTATTTATTGAATTGCTTACAGCTGATACTGAACTGGGAAACTTTTACAGACCTCTTAATTTTTCATAAATTTCTTTTTTTTTCAAACCCATGAAAAAAACTATTGATAAACTGTTGTGAAACAGGTTGGAGATTAAATAATCCACCATTCACATAAACCATCACTGACATTAACTGGCACCTTTAATTATAGTGCTAGAAAAGATAGTAGGGACTCAACCAGCACCAAAAGCTTAACAAACTTCACATTTGGACACCTCATCTTCATCCAGCCAGAAGTACAGGGGGGAGCTGTGTAGTGACATGTTGATCTGTTATGCAGATTAAAAGTATTTTTCCATATTAGTCTGTAATGTGGTACAAAGACTAAATTCCTGTCAATATTTAATTAAAGGCAAGCCATATATGACTATTTTGTTAAGGGGCCATGAAGCACCTCTTACAAGTGACTCTGCCTGCTGTGCATAAGCCTTACATTTCAAATGTTTGTAGCTACATAGAAAGCAGATGTGTTGATGGAAATGTCTCAGCTATAAACAGTGAAACTGTTTGAAAATACACCACCTTGTACCTGCAATGAACAACAAAATAGATCTTTACCTGTTTGCAGAAAGAAATAAACCATATCTCAGGACAGTATTGTATAACCTAGATAGAGAGTTGTGAGTGTAATGTTACAATGACAGAGAAAAAAATGCAGATGAGTAAAGAAAGTAATATTCCACATGTCAACAAGCTTACCTAAGGAAGTCTCAGTCCTGAGAGTGGAGGCAGTATGATCTCCTCTGATCTCTCCCAAGCAAGAAGAGTTTTACCCATTCATACTATGGGCAAACAACACACAATCACAACTTCAGTCTGTTTAAAATTGAAAGCAGTCAATTCATTTAAAATTAATGAAGTCCACTTGGAACAAACTTCTCAGGCTAAAGTGAGAGAATGATGTAAAAGAGAGAAAGGATCAGATTAACATGGTAGAGCTTAGTAATAAAGCAAGGAAGCCAGCTGCTGGGAAGCCAGCCTGTGAAAAAGGAAAGGATCAACACTTTTTCATCTGAAGAAAAAAAAAAAAAGTTATGTAACATACTGCAGCAGCTTTGATTTTTTCCTCTTCCTGTCCAGAAAATCCCTATGGGGAGAAAAAAAAAAAATCGTAGTGAGCTTCATTCTGCTGTCCACAGGTAGGCAGACCAACAGGGCTCTGAAACTGATATCAGGTCATTAAAATACTCGTGCGTTTCAGTCTGCCTTGGAAGCTGTGTAACTCAGTACTGGGAATGTTTGAAGTCCAGTCACCTCCCTGGGGCTGTCCCATCTAAAACAGAATCACCCTAAAACTCTCTATAATCTTTTATACCTGTCTCTCAAGTCCTACAATTATCATTTTCCGTGTTTAAGCTTGCATGAAGTACTCAAAGAGCAATTTCATGACTGCTCTCTGCTGTACATGGTCACAAAAGTCCCCCTGTTGCTATTGTCAGGGACTTTTGAACATCTTCATACCTTTTTTCACTTTGATTTTGTGTAAAGAGGTCAGAGCAAAGCTGCAGATTAGCATGGGAGCTCTAACAGAATGGTGTCTCCTTGAGTTAGGTAGAGTGCATGTATTTGCATTAATGTTCAGTATAAAAGGCACACATCTTGCTATGTGAATGTGTTCGCAAAATCAAATAACTTCCATTTGACTGACAAACTCTATCCCAAAGAAAGTGCTCTGAATAATCCATTACATAAAAGGAAACAAAAGTGAAGCATATAAAAGGCAATGTATTTAAAGCTTGTTCATTTAAGAGACATTGGAACAAGAGCAGACATCTAATACTCTAGCTTTATATCCAGTCAAAGGCATTTGTGCTTTAACGACAGTAAACAATTTCAGGATGCTTTTGAAATGTCATTGATCTTGGTTTGTAGTCCTCAAAACTTCAGCTGTCTTTTATTGCCTAGCTGATTCTGGGAACTGGACTTCATTCATTTACATTTTCGTTTCAGGTGTCCACCCTGCAAATGCGCTGGGTAGAAATTTTGTTCCATGCATGGAACAAAAAGTTATAGCCATTTGAAGGCTTGAAGCAGACTAACCAAGTACTAACTTTTTTCCTCCAATACTGGGGTCAAAAATTTGTATAATAGGGGGATTTATCAGTTATTGAGCTTTATCTTAATGACAATGGATTTTACAATACAGTGCTTCCCACTTCTGGTAGCCTTAGAAGTCCCTGGGGAGGAAATGCTTATTTTCCTGATGTTTGTGATGAGTTTTCAGTCAGGGAGTTTGGAAGGAAAGCGGAAATGAAATAATTACCAAAGTTCACTTTGGAAGACAAAAATTTATTCTCTCTTATTATTTGAAGACTTCTGCTCTCTTAATACAGCCCTGCAACAGCAGGGCTAGTGATATTTAATGGATGGCCTGATCTGTACCTGTTGCAGCAAACAATGAAGCTCCCCTTCACTTTTACAGTGCACAGGCAAATGAAATAATACTATTTTCTTTACTTAACTTGCTGAAATTTCTAGCTATCAATTAGACAATCCCTGGATTTTCAATTTTTTATCTATACTTGCATTCTCAAGTCTGAAAATATAACAGTTTCAGCCACTGGTGGGTGAGAGGTGGAAAAGAAAGTATTTTCTTATGCTAAAAACAAAAATTGTGCCCTTTTTTTGAGCAGCATCACAGACAAATTGGGACTTTAAGCCCAAGCCTCATAAAGGTGAACATTTTTATTTCTGCTGAAGACCATTTTTTGCCTAGAGAATTAGGAGTTTGTGAGAATTGCTTGCTAATGTTGCACAACAGATCAATACAGCACCTTCTGCAGCACATTTTGAAAGCATACGGCTGGCTATGACTTCCAAAAAGATGATGATGGTGTTTAGTACCCAAATCCAAGTGTTATCTTCCCAGATGAAATATCCAACTCCTTCAGCTTTCTTTGAAGGTACTCTTCCCGTGCTAGACACATATGTGTGACTTGCCTGTGTTCTGTGCTGCTCCTCTGCTGACACAGCCCAAGAGTAAGAATTGGATTTTTCAAAGCCATATGCTCATTTCCTGAAAACTCAGTGAAATGGGAGGACTTGGGGATTCTGTGTGTGAACCAAAACAATGTTGTTCTCCTCCCCATGTCCAAAAAAACCTCCAAACAGCCCAGTACTTCAGGCCATATGCAGCATATGAGTTGGCACTATAGTCTTGCTTGGCAAGATTTCTATGGATGCTACCTAAAATAAAACTGAAAAAATAAGCACAGCCTCAGCAGGCAAAGTCTTATACACAGCCTGGTTGCACAATCTGCTGTAGAGGAATATATACCCTGAAGAAATTCTTATACATCCATTCACTTTCAGCATTTTTCAGTTCATCTTCCTGTCTGAAATAGAAATTAACCCTGTGTAATCTAGTTTTCTACAAAGAAATTAATCTAGATTTGCTTTTACTATCTACCCCCCACCCCCACAAATTTGCCACACAAAACCTACAGAAAGACAGCGAAAGAGGCCTTGCTTTGTGGAAAACATTTTTCTCCTGATATCTAGCCAAAGGTTTGTTAAACTGAAGCACTGACAACTTATTTTGCTTGTCAGCAGGGCTCTGAAGTCACTGATGGAGAAGCTGTGTTTACCTCTTTTTGCCCTGCTGGGCAGAGGGCAGAGCACTGCTCTATGGTGTAGTTCACACAGGTTTTGGTATAGAGTGCATCTTCCTCTTCCCACACTTGCAGGACAGCCTGGGTTATCAGACTTGCTCTTCCAGGAATCCCAGTTTGTCTTTGTATTTTTAGTCTATGTGTGGTACTAAACAAGCAGACTGGCCAGCATCTCCACAGTGGCCCCTGAGGAGCTGATGGGTGCCAACAATTTCCTTGTGTGTCTTGGGCCTAGAGGAGCAGGGAAAAGCACTGCTTAGCTCCTGGCTCCCAGAACAGCAAAGAACATTCACAATGAAATCAGAAGACATACTTTTCTAGTGCACATGCGAAAATGCAGTTAACAAAAACACTGTAAAGAGCACAGTTTTGCCTTTTTTTATACAAGGAAAGAAAAAAAAGCTTTTTGTAAACAAATTTACCTTTTCCTTCTCATAAATCTAAACTTGATCTAATCTGTGTGGGTTTTAGTCTAGAGAGAAGTCCTGCCCTCTAGAAAATGTGGCTCATTTGGCCCGGGTAAATTAGGTACAGGATACTTTGCATTCTCAATTCTCAACATTTCAGCAAGTGCTGAAATGCTTTGGCCTCCATTTCATCTTAACTAGAATATTCTCTCATGTTTGCAAGACCAAATGCTATATTTTGCTCTTGTTTGCGCTTTCAAATTTAATATGCTCATGCTATTTGAACTGAAAACACTGTGTTATTCCTGAATTTCCATATTAAAAATCTGCACATATAATAGGGTTTTCTATATACATAAATATTATGAATACATGCATTAGAGACACACATATATATACAATTTTCAAGATTAATTATTAAAATCCGTTTATTACTTTAGTCATATAGAACATTCTTTCTCTAATGAGTGCTTTTCTGGAAAAAAAGTTCTAAATAATACAAATGGATACATACGTCCCAATTTCAAACTAACATAAGACTTGAAAATTATTTTATTCAAAACTAGCTATGTGTTAGCTGTATTTATGTATGTAGATTGACATCCATGTAATCTGTTTTAGAAGACATAGATTGTGATTGTACCTATATTTCATCAATTACTACCAGAACACTGAGATAGATGACATTTTAGGTGGTGAAAGTAAGCACACTACAGTTACATTTGTCCCCTGGCACAGTGTATGGAAGCAAATCCCTTTCAGGACTTCCCAGTCATGATTTCACCCAAATCCAAAAGTGTGTTTAAATTTCCTGGAGACAACGGACCTTCTCTGGTTCTTCTCCTCTTGTGCTCTCAGACTTCACTAGAAATTAGGAATAAAGGATTTCTGTCTTGGCAGGTGCAAACGCAGAGTATACATATATTTCCCCATTCTGTTCAGCAGTGTTCAATATATGAATCATGGAATCATTACGGTTGGAAAAGACCTCTAAGATCATCAAGTCCAACTGTTAGAGCACCACTGTGTTCACCACTAAACCACGTCCCCAAGTGCCACATCCACAAGACTTTTGAACGCTTTCAGGGATTGTGATTCCATCACTTCCAGGGTAGCCTGTTCCAGAGCCTGACCACCCTTTCAGTGGACAGATTTTTCCTAATATCTAATCTAAACCTTCCCTGGTGCAACTTCAGGCCACGTCCTATACCTTTGAACGTAGTGTTCCTTTAGCTGTCCCTGACTTACATTTCCCCTTCCCTTCCACATATTCTTACGGCTGCTGTTGTGGTTCCCAGGCAATAAAGAAATTACAGCTCTGCATCCAAGGGAGGAAGTTTCCCCTCATGGGACCTCCTACCCAGGAAACACAGCTAGCTGATATTTCTAGCAATGGCTTCACATCAGACATCCCACATATAGCATGCCTCACTGCAAAGGTGTGTACCATAGGGTTTAGGGCTTAGGAAGGCCTAAATTGAGACTTAAAAATGCTGATTGTTTAGCTAGTCCTGCCTGATGACCTCAGGGCAGCAATTTTGCAAGCATTCAAAAGACGAAAAGGACATTTGTAGATGTTTGGTCCATAACTGTCTCTGGGGTGATCTGGCAAAGAACACAGAGTTCTCAGTTACATTTTTCTTATTCCTTAATTTTGTAATGGCAATCGTATGAACAAATGGTTGATTCTGCATAGCAATTGTGTGTAATAGAAAAAGATACTGATATTAACTGAGGCCACTGATCTGCTAGTTCACCTGGAGGAAAATGGTGAAAGCTCATCATGTGTCATTACCTATGGCAGTAGTCAGTAGTCATTAAATAGTTTCTAATGACTATTGACAGAAGGAATACAAAGAGAAGACAAATTCAAACACAATAAGCTATTAATGTTTAAGGGCTGTGGTATTATCAAGACCTTTAAGTGAATGAAAAAAAAATAGCTCTAATTGATAACTCCAAATACATAATACTTTATTTATTTGGAGGCTGAGGAGCTTTATATATACACACTCAAAGGGTAACTCAACACTAGAGACCAAACCAAAGGTGGTGAGTTGCTGCAGGATGCACTGGCATAAGGCTAGCAGGGCTGTGTAATTCTGATCTTTATGCATAAGCCTCAGCTCTTGGGCTATGCAGCTTGGATGCTCTGAGCTCCATGAGCTCTTGTTCTATCATCCCAGGGCTATATGTCCTTCTTCACCAGCCCCCACCTTGTTCTGTCCCCTCTCTTGTTCCTGAGCTGGAAGTGAGCTGCACTTCACTGCCGTAAAACAGAGCAACCCCTTCACTTGGGCCTAGCCTGCAAGGAATGAGGGAAAGGGTTGATCCTGATAATGCTGCAAATCAGGGAAGCAAGCCAAGGTTTAAAGCAACAGCTGTCATGGCTGACCTGCCAGCCCAGGGCAACCATCTGTGACTGACCAGCTGCCACATACCCTGAGAACATGAACACAAAAACATGCTTCCCCACTTTTGTTATACTGTCCCTTTCTCTTTTGTGTCTGTTTTGTCAAGTATGAGAAAATTACTCCTGTTCTCACAGAACTCAACTTGAAAAGTCAACAACACAACCTTCTTTTCAGCTTTATTTTACAGCCTAGGAGACTGTCTGTCAGCCCCTTTGGGCCAAAGGGGCTTGTGTAGGCTTCAGTAGTTGGTCTTGCATTACTCCTCAGCCCAGTTTCAGAATTCACTGTGAGTTGATTTTGATTTTGACTTTCTTGTGTTGTACTTTAAATATCTCCGAAAGGAAGGGGACATGTGTTTTCTAGCATCTTCTGATGGAAAACGTAAATTGAAAAATTTATACTCAAAGGCTGAGCCTTGTTGATTAATATTTCAGAGAAACAGGATTTCACAATTTTAGCTCCCTACATCTTGTTTTCTTTTTTTCTTTGAAATTAATTCCTAATTAGTTTCTAGAGTGTCAAGGAACAATCTGTTATGGAAAATGCAGCCTCAACTAGCAGAAACACAGGAACTAGTTATATGAAAAATAAACCACACAACTTACCATAAACAACTTCAGCAGCAATTAACTTCCCTTCGCAATTTGACTTTCAGTAGGTAAATGTCTTCTTGTCAGTTCATTGCTCTTTTGCCTTGTCTGATGTTGTCTGCTGACATGTCTCCATCAACAGGTAATTGCTGCACAGCTACTCAGGAAAGGGGAGTTTCTCTGCAAAGCTTATTGCATTAGTATAAAGGAGATGCAAAACTATAGTATGACGTGTGTGCGGGTAGGAAAGGTATGAACTCAAGCACATAAAGAGAGGTCCACAGAGGCTTACTGATAAAAGGCAGTGCAGAAACCTTCGATTTCTTACCTCTAAGCAACTAGGCAGTGTGTTCCATTGGCTCCTATGTGTTCTCCAGGACCACAGTAGTCTGTTACCCAGATTTTAGGTGCCTTCTGGGAAAATAGTCTCCAGCCCCTTGGGAAAAAGGTTAGCCCAGCACTCATACTTTCTTCTCTCTTTGGCAGTAGGGAAGACTGTCCCTGACTGTTGGGACAAAGAGATGATGGTATTGCATGTAATTGCACAGAGGCATCAGCCTCACATCATTTCTCCCTTAGTAAAAAGACCAAGGCTGGAGTGCAGGAGGGACTGCTGGCAGTACCTTTCCTGCCAGAAATGGGATCCCTGTTTTGCACTTCATGTATAAGCCCAAGTGTCACAGGAGGAATTCTCAGTAGAAACCTTAGGCAAATGAAGGTTTTCATTATTTTTTTTCAAGCTCAGAATTTCTCCTTCCAGTATCGGACAACGCAGTGATTCTCTTCTCTTTGTAGAGTTAGTTTATCTGGAGTTTTAGGTGAATAGTTTGAGTAATTAAAGCAGCTGTGTGGTTGCTCTTCCCTTTTTGGCTAACATAAGCAGCAACAAGCCCTGCATAGAAGGGTTTGCTCAAGCTTAATAGCACATCACTGTATTTAATGGGTTTTCTTTTTCTTTCCCTCTTCCCCCCCTCCCCCCCCCAGTAAGCAGAGAGTATATAAAATGTGTGAAGGACTGATATCAGTGTAAGCTGTGGGAATTAATATATCTACACTACTGAAAGTATTCATGAAATCTTCTTTTAAATTTTTTGCTAACAGGTGTATAGTTAGTGCTTGTGTGCTCCTCTGCAGAAAACATGCTATGCTACCAAAAGAAAATTGAAGGGGTTTGCCAATTGTCTTGCTCCTCTCCAAATGGTGCCAGCCTCTCTCCTGCTGCTGGTCTCAGGGGGCCATACCCACAAGGCAGTGCTGTGGCACACAGGTAGGGTGGCAGCTGAACAAAGACAGTTGCTGGCAGACACGAGCATCATTCCCCACCCTCAGAGGTGCTGCCCTATACAGTTTCATCCTCATTTGTCCTCCATTAAGCTCCTTCTCAATCAAAAGGCAGTAGGTGTGTAAGAAGTTAAGAGGCTGTCAGTATTATTAATGTGGCAAAGCCCATGACACATTCAAAGGAATTCCTCTTGCCTATGGAAATGTTTTATGAGTAGGAGAGAGAAAAGACTGGATTCCCTAGAAATTTAACCTTCTTGTAGTACTGCTGGTGAAGCCTATATGCTTGGCAATCATGGTTAAGTGGAAATAGATATCCAGACACTCAAGATCCATTTCTGAAACTTCTATTTGGTTTTAGTATAATGTCATACTTTGCTTTTTCCAATATTTTTATACTACCTGTGGTAAACTGATAAAATAGCTAAACAATGGCAACGTTTAAGTATATGCTATACTATGTTTACCAAATAGGAGACCAAAACCATCTCATCTGCTTTTATGGTCAAGAGCTCTTTTGAACTAAGGTTGCCCAAGTAGGGCATCTCTCATACTGATATCTACAACAGCTGTACTGACAGGACCTCACCTGGAGTTAGGACATCTCGATTTTGGTCCAGGCAGATTTGAGGGATCCTGACTATTGTTTTGTCATAGCAGGATTAATGAATTATTTGATAATAATTTTTATGACCATGACAAATCTTACAGTGTATTAATCACATTATTAATGAAGTTATTGATGGAACTTTTAGATGAATTTAGTATTAATTACTTATGTTACTTCTTTTTTCCTGTTCATTGTAAATAAGCTATTTCTAGAGGACCATGTTGACTCAGAAAGATCCTGCTTTGGCTTATCTTAATTTTCATATTTTCATAATCCTGTGTGTACTCTGTGATAAACCTTACCCAAGACAGTTTGCACTCTGTACCACAGATAGATTTCCTTCCTAGTCAGACTATTTTTCAAACTCTAATGTTTATGCATTTGAAAAGAGACTGAATTAAAATAAAAAATATAAATAAAAAGAATTGTTTTGATAAAGCCTTAATAGAAAGCTGAGACAATGTAAAACAAATCAGAGCTGTTAGAAATGAATTATTAGCATAGCAAGCTGAAAAGTTACTCAGCTAGTATGTGGGGGACATGATTTCAAATACCTGCGTATTTCATTTTCCCAGTGACTATTCATGGTAAAGCAGTAATAGAAATGGCACTAGGGGTTGATTAATAAGACATCTGAGAGGGTGAGAGCTCACATTCAACTCCCTGTTTTTAAAATATAAATTGCCTTTTCTTTTTGTTCCACACCTCGAATTAAAACAAATTCTTTAACAAAACACATTGCCTATAAGTTAGAATTGTTTTTCTTAATTAAATGAAAACATTGAAATAAGTAGCCTACAGCTCTATCTTCCTTAAAATCTGTGTGTGAGCGTTTTCATCCTTTATTATACATGTTTTTAACATTTATGACAACATTTTGGCCCACTATCCGTGCTGGTTACAGCTATGTAGAGGGGCCATAGTCAGTTTGTTTTCTCCGGTAGTTTTGATAGAAACTTAAGAATTTTAAAGTTCTCTGAAAACTGAGGGTAGGAGACACTGTATCATATTTAGAGTAACTGCATTGTAAGCGTTTGCTGAAAATCTGAGAATTCAGCCTATCATCAAGGTAGAACATGCAAGAAAAACATACAGCCATAATCATGTAGATGATAAAATCAATGTGTTCTGACAAGAGGAATGCCTTATGGCACTATATTTGTTAGAAATACCAGCTAAAGCCATTTGCATACCTTCTAAATACAAGCGATCCAATTGTTGTAGAGTGGTAATAGAAATATGCCTGGAAATATACTTAGCATTCTTTACAGGATTTAATTAAGACATAAGCATTTTACAGAGAAGGTTTCTTCATAAATACTGCATAATACTCACATACAAATATTGATATTTTCTCAAATATCATATTCTATGTATATTATCTTCAAGGCCTTCAGAAGCTACTGTTATTCCAAAACATACTATTTTTCTTTGTGGGAATGCATGAATAAGATTTTCTTCTTCTTACCTGAGAGTCATGATCGTAGCATTGGTAATTTCAGGAAACTGTGAATACACTTCAGGCACTAAAATTAGATATGTGTTTATGTAAGTGTTTGGCATGTACAAATAACCAAGACATACTATTTTATCTCAGGCTTCACTGGAAATTACTAACTATCCTGGGACACTGTCAAACCAAACTTATATTCATTCCTGTAATTTTCTTTTGATAGAAATTCAGGCTTGTACTGCTCTGCGAAAAATTTCTAAAAGCACATAACTTGTAGAAGTAGCTCATAGCTGTAGAAGAACACAAGAACCCTAGGGAAGACATGGATATGTATTCAAATGAGATGAGCATGTTCCTGCACATATACTATTTATTAGACACCTGTATAGCAAACAATTTAATTGATCTGTTCAGAAAAATATTTATAGCGTGTGAGAGTGAGCTGGGACACTCAGCTCTCAGGCTCAGGTGCAAGGTTTCATTTAAATTTTATTTAATACAGAGGCATTCTTTTGTGGCTTCATAAATAACCTCTATTATATGTATTCTTTCCCTCTTTTGTTAATTATTACAATTTTGAGGCTGACTTCTGTGCCTGAAGTTTTTGGTCTAGAATTCATGGCTCCCATATTCCCTTGTGCTGGGATTATGCTGTTTCACTGTGCAGCCATGATGAGCAGAACTATTAATAGCCCTCTCCCTTGTGCTGCACTTACTGGGCAGCTTGTGAACAGCCAGAAGTGCAGCAATTCAGCACTACATGTCCTTCTGCAACAGCCTTTTACCATTTCAACATACTTGATTACACAGTGCATTTACTGTGCTCTTCCACATACCTAGTGGGGCCTCATAAGAAGAGGCACGCCACTCTGAAGAACACCTGTGGAAATTCAAAGCCCCAGTCCCACATTTAGTTGCTATACCCACCTGTAGCAAAATACTCATTTTACAAAATAATTATTTACTTTTTCTTGCCTGCAACTGGGGCTGTTTCCAAGTATAGTCAGAACTGGCAATAAGCTCTCAGGAGCAGCTAAATACCCAGGACCGTGTTCTTCCTGCAACTCAGGCACCCTGCAAAATCAGAGCCCTCCTTGCTTTACTCAGGTAAGGGCCAGAGGCAGAGATGGGGAATAAAATGGCAGCCTTCCTCTAGTGCTTCCCAGCAGCAATCACAACCTGTCTCAGACCCTCACGTTGACAGAAGACACAGAAGGCTCATCTGTTCTGGAGTTCCCTGGAACCTTGCTGTCTGGAGCAGTCTTGGCTTGTTGCTGTAAGACCCCTCAGCTTTGGTCATCCTGCCCAGCCCATCCTCTTTCTTCTCATGTGATGGTTGAATCTGTCCTACAACTAGAATCCTATGTTGCCTACCTGCCTAAAAAAACCTGAGCTATATTTGCTGCTGACCTGGGTCTCTCACAACCCTTTTGGTTGTGCCAGGTCTGGCTTTGCAGGCCAATGTATGCCCATTTGTCTCAAGCCAAAACATCATGTCCCACATACATTGAGAGCTGAAATACAAGTTTTCAGTCTTTCCTCCAGTGAACATCAGCATGCAGCCTGCTGGTCCTTTAGCAGGAATAATGGTGCCACAAAAGAGAGTTTACAAATCATTTGTTGACGTGTTCAAAGTCCTACACCATCCACCAAGACACAGGCAGAAATTGTTAATGCCAGGTCTCAATGCAGGCAGTAAATGATTCCATGTTTTTGACTTACAAATGTGAGGAATGAGGAACCAGTGAATCGAACCAAACCAGACACCTTTTATAACTTATTTTGAATTAATATCCTTCTCTCCTTCCCCTTCTACTCATATTAGGTTCTTACCACTGTTCATTTACAATGTTCAGCATATAATAAATGTGAGTAGCTTCAGAAAAAGAGCTGATGCTTCTCACTGAAAGAAGACTCTTCTTCACTTTGGGGAGAGAAAGGGATTTTGTGTGCTGGACTGTGTGGGAAAAGTCAGCAGTGGTTTCAAGACTGTTAATAATTTTTTTCCTGTTCTTATTCAAAGCTTTTCTATTCACCAGGGAAATATTCAATTAGGAAACTCCTATGGAGCAGAGGGGGAACCCAGCAGGCGAGGAGTCAAAATCTCTGCAATCAGCACTGATAAAGGGCTGTTATTTTGACAAACGGGATAAAAATAAAAAGCATAAAAGGCTGCAGCAGGAGGCCTGAAACAGACGCTGAGCCCTCTCCTTACTCAGCTAGGAATGTGTTTGCCATGGTAAGTCATGCATGATGGTTGGAGGTGATATTCTCTGAATTGTTACTGCTTTTTTCTTATTAGCAGTTACTGTAGTTTGAAATGTGTTAATGCTCTGTGAGTGAAATGCTTTCAAGACTTTGAGTGCAGCATTTTGATTCATTTCACAGGCCCTCTGTGTCGGAAGAGTGACAAATGGCTCTGTGTTTCGATGTCTGCTCGGATCTGAAAGAGATAGAGAAGGTGTAGGCTGAGTTCAGCACACATTGACGGATGTTTCACGGGCCTGATCTTTGTTTGTCTGATGCATCAGGGGTCTACAGGACATCATATCTGACATTTGACTCTCTACTCTCTACTGTGTTTCAGAGCATGTAGGATGGCAAACAGGCTGCCCCAAGCTGTTTTCTGTGGCTCATTGAAGCATGGTGACTGGGGAGGCACACTTCTGGAATGTTATAAGGCCACACTCGGCAAGATCATCACTTTGCAGCATTGGCCCTGCAACATGTAAACCTAGCAGCACCTGCCACAGAAGAGGAATTGTACATGCCCTAGGAGTTTTTTTAAACCAACTCAAACTGACACTTTATACACACAGAGAGCAACAGAGGAAAGCCAGGAGGGTGGATGTAGTGAGCTACATCTGAGACATTTGCAGCTCTTAGCATGCTGAGGTAATTGGAACCAGAAGTTCTCAAAAGTTGAGTCTGGATAATTAAACAAAATGCATATCCACCTTTATCCAGCTTTTTTAGGAAGGCCATATACTTCTAGTGGTTAGGACATCAGAGTATCCTATAGCTGCATTTCTTACTTCACTTGTGCTGTGCTGTGATGTCTGATAAACCTATTTAGCTCTCATTGTTGAGGTTTTTTATCTGTAAAGCAGGATTAAAATACTTGCTACCATCCCCTGAAGCACATGATGGATGTATGCACCTCAGGATGGAGGCAATGATGAATTACCTTTGTGAGCCAATTTAGAACTCAAACAGTTTCATGTGGACTTACTATGCTCAGTAACATCAGAGTAATATCAATACAAGCAAAGACTGTCCTAATCTGCAGAATCAAACTCTATGGAAAACACTAGATTTTTCCAGTCAATGTGAATGCCTTTTAAAACTTCCCACATATATTTTAATCCTAAAGAGGTTAGTCACGTGTTGATACTAGTCTACTTAGCAGACTGTGATACAATATTCATTACAAAGTGATCAAACCAAATCATACAGATATAATCTAATGAGGAGACAAAAGCCCTGAAAAACAGTAAGAGATTAGCAGCTCTGCTATATGCGGAGTATGATGATGACAAAAGTCAGCTAATTATTGCAGTTATGCCTCAATAATTTATAAAGTCGGCCATTTCCCTAAAGATCTATAGATCTCTTTTGCCTCCTCAAGGGAAGAACAGATGTATCAGAAATAAGTGTCTAGATTCTCCACAAAGGGATTCAAATGCATATTTAATGCAGACCTCCAGTCCTTTGAGAGAGTAACTGAAAATTCAGATGGCTGTTGGAATGAGCATCCTGAATTTTAGGGTATGTCTCTGGGTTCCAAAAAGCTGACTATGAAAAAAGAATCTTTTGTGTCTCAAAATAGTTTTCCCTAATCCACTAATAAGGCAGAGACAAAAATGATAATAATACCGTACCATACAAATGTGGCCTGAATTTTTCAGATCTGTTTAGTGTTTGAATATCCAGATATTTAAGTCTGACCTTTAAGAAGGCCCTTTTTTCCTGAAAATGTCTATCCTTATTCTATTCTTCACATAAAAGTATAACTAGGTTTTTTTTTGTTTGTTTGTTTTTTAACTAAAAGAAATCACAAACTATTTTGAAGGGTAATGCAAAGGTAAGCCAGTTTACAACATCTCTAGGTTTAATATGATTACACAATTTCATTTCATAGTAATCAGTCATCTTTACCATCTTGGAAAGCAGGCAAGAATGCTCACTGAGCAGTTACCTGCCTCAGCTTTTAGGAGAATATTGAAACAATTAAAATCATATACTAGTGTAATATGTGTGCAGACATTCAGGTGAATGCAATTTGGGACATTAAAGTGTTATAAAACCCCAAGAGGCAAAGGCATTCGATTTCAACAGTGTTTATCGGCGAGTTGCTTCCAGGCTCCACCTGGTGCCAGATTAGGCTTTTTTTGTCTCATGCCACTTGTGTGCAGTGGGCTGATAACTGCACGTGCATACAGTACTCCAAAGAGACATCAGGGATGCAAAAAATGACCATTTACATAATTTTCTATGTGCAGTTAAGGCCTCTTGCAATGGGGTGTGGTTTGTCCTGGTACTTTCCCCCTCCTCCCCATCACTGCACTTCAGCATGATAAGGAAAGGCCTCTCTGGCCAGTTTACACTTCTCTTCACCCTGGAAGCATCATAGGTTTAGATTGGAAAAGATGTGCAAGATCCCTGAGCCCAGCTCTTAATCCAGCACTCCCAAGTCCGCCACTAAACCACATGCCCCAGTGCTACGTTTATTTGTCTGACCCCACCACTTCCCTAGGCAGCCCGTTCCAATTCTTGACAACCCTTTCAGTGAAGAAATTTTTCCTAATATCCAGTCTCAACCTCATCATTACAGCCTGTTCACTACTGGAAGGGAATTTATTAGCTTTGGATGAAGACAATTTCTTCAAAGTCGAAGTCATGAATTTTTCACCCAGTTCATTGACAAAATTCCACCAATTTGGACCCAAGAAATTGTGGAACACTACAGACCAGTTTAAAACTGCCCTTTTCCATCTAGAAGTTCCCTTAGGAAATGGTGTTGTGGTTTAGGAATGGTACTTCCCAGTTTAGTGTTCCCACTGAAATTCCAAACCATGCTGCCACTTCCTCATTCTCCCTCTCCCCTTCTCTCCCACCTGCAATGGGATGGAGAGAGAATTGGAGGCACAAAAAGTGAAGATCTCAGGTTGAGATAAGAACAGGTTACTGGAAACAGCAATGAGATAAAAAAATGAACAGTAACAGCAGCAATACTAATGACAGAGTGTACAGGAAAACACATGTTACTGTTCACCGTGTAGACCCTCAAAAATAGACCCAATACCTGACTGCAGCCACACTACCTCAACTGGAAGGAACTCCTTCTCCCCAGAAGTGAGTCCCTTTCCCCAGCCCCCAGAAATGACATGAGGTGGTACAGAATAACATCTGGGTCCTAGCCATGCCCACTCCTGGCTATTGCAAAGATTAACCCTGTCCTGGCCAGAACCAGGGCAGATGGACATCTTTCTATACTCTCATGGAAGCCTCCTCTTCCTTTCCCACAGCAGGGAGTAAGAAATAAAGTTCCTCTTTCAGTTGTCACATCTAAGGTGCTACAAGAAAGAATACCTTTTTATCCTTTATGCTATGAGTACTATATTTACGTAAGAGAAAATAAGAATTTTAATTGTAAGTCTATTTTCCTGCAACGTCTACGGGTACGTACATTAATTGTTGCTCAAAGAAATCAAGTGACAAAAAAATTGTCTTTGTGGCTGTGAGGAAGAGTACAAACTAATAAAATATGTATGATGGGTGTGAGAATTTATGCTAACAAACAAAATATAGACATGAAGCCAGACAACTTTAAAATTCAAAATTCCTAGCAAATGCAGCAATACATCCTGTTAGTAAAAGAACTCACTAAGAAAAGGACTTCAGGTTATGGAAATCACCCTGAGGTGAAATGAACATCCACAGATTTCCCTTTTTTTGGCTCTGCTACAGCTCTCCTGTGATAATTTATTCCCACCCAGTGTCTGGCACATTGTGCCCAGTCATCCATCCAAACAAACATAAAGCAAACAAAAGCCTATAATAAATTAATCACGCCATTTCTCCTGTCTCCAAGGAAGAAGAAAGGGGAATAGCTGTTATCTCTATTTCAAAACACTTGGGTGACAGCCACATAAGTATTTTAAGGTAAATAAGTGAAGTGCAGCTTCATTAAAGGACTATTGAAATGCATGGGTGTGGTACAGAACTTTGACTGCACACTAGGCAGAGTTTTATCCGAAGTTTGCTGCAAGGAGCTTTTGCTGCAGCTAGCATGGCATGCTTACACATTACTTTTTTTCTGTCACAGTTATCGGTCTTCTTTCTACCAAACCCCATTAATAACATTGATGTTCCACCAGTAAAAGTGGGTAAGCTGCTGGTCCCTAAGGATACTGTGCCATCCCATTCCCTGAAAACTAGCCTAGAGAAACAGAAAATGCAATTAGCACAAGCACAAAATAAAGTAACTTATGTTTTTAGCATTATCACACTGAAAAAACCCCAAAACCAAAATAGCAAAAACCAAACCAACACTGGCGAGAAAGGCAATTGTAAAAGACTCCAAATAATATTTGTCCCAAACATTCAACTGAGCAAATTTTTCAATGCAGCACTAATGAGAGGACCATTATGGTCAGGGTTGTGCCTTCACCTGGTTCTCAGGCATGCAAAAGCTAGCTGTTTTATGACTGCAGCCTGCTTAGCCCCTGCAGAGGGAGCAGGAACACCTCATTATCAGAGATGGGAGATTTGCAAGAGGGAATCTTGGAAGGACTACACCTAATTAGACAAGACTCTTCTCTCCTTTCATCATCAGAAAGTGAGAATGGACTCAAGGATTTCTGTGTTCTGAATGGAAAGCGCCTAATGTGTATTTTATTGTAGTATTTTCTTCAGGAAATGCATGTGAAAGCCATTGTTGGCAGCCAGTCCTGCCTGTGCAGCCATTGCATAATCAAGGCCAGAAGCCCTAGGGGCCTGACAGTCAGTGACTTTCACAAAATCCCACTGTTTCACTGCAATTTAGAGAGGATTTTTGTTACTTTTGCTCTGATTACTTTCCTAAGGAAAATCCCCTATAATTTTTCCATTGTTCATTATCTTGCTTTTTATTTTTTTTTTTCTAAACTTGACTTAGAAGTTAGACATTCATTTTAAATAATTCAATTACTCCTATTGCTGTGCAGTTTGCCTTAAACTCACTGTTTTTATGCCCAGAGCTATGCTTAGGGCAAAAGGAAACTTCTAATTATTTGGACAGTTTTGCTCTTTAATTATAGAAGATCTTTGGCTAGAATGACATTTTCATGCAACGAGGAGAGGCTTGTCAAAGAAAGATAACAAAAACCCCCACAAAAGCCAAAAGCTTGAAATCTTTATGTATTCCTGATATAATGCTACCCATTATGATAGTGTTGAAGCAGGTTTAAAGCCTGGGGGGGTGGGAGGTGGAATAGATAATATGGTGTATTAGAGAGTGTGAGAAGTACAGCTGTTGTCAATACTGATTTTTCTGTTCTCTGAGCTCAATGCCAGGATATCCTAAGAACCGTTCTCAGTTTTTTTAATGTCCTTGAAGATTTGGCTAAATCTTTAAAAAAATGGAATCACAGAGATCTGTGGAGATGGGATGGTAACTAACACTTTACATATCAGCTCTGCTCTCTTGTTTCTCATGCAAGGGTGCTTGCATTTCCCAGGAAAATTCCCTGCTGACTTACAGTCTCCATCTGTCTAGCTAGTGTTTGGGCATCCTTCCCTTCTTCTTCCTCTTCACACTCTTCAGTTTAACTCCCAGTGGCCTGCCACTGTCCATTCTGCTCCACCTATGCAATGCCCTGCCTACTGTAACTTCCTTCCTACTGGGTCCATTCCAGGTCCTTTGCTCTTCCTCACACTGTGTTTCACAGGATGACAGCACTGTGCCCTAGAAAATCGTTCATTCCTTTTTGAATACAGGTGTAGGAAGTGCTCCCAGGCTAAGCTTAGCACTTCCAGCATCCCATCATCATCCTACTTCTTAAACTGAAGATAGCACTGGAGAGGGAATCTCATCCTATGAAACAATGAATTCTTTCATCAACTTCAGAATGAATCAGCTCTACTGGAAACACTCCCTCCAGATTGCAGCTTGCAGCAGCAATTCCCCCCAGGTTAACTGTGTGCTACTGGGAATGTGGCAGCAGCTTCTGGCACTTGGCAAGGTTTTCAGGCAGAAGGAGTACCATGCAGACACACACAGGTGTTATGTGGAAGCTTCCAAGCCACAGCAGCTTTGGCACCAACCCTGATGCCAGTTTCCATGACATTGTGGGCACTAGTTGCCAGAAAAAGACCAAGAGGCATGGAGCAAATATCTCTGAAAAGACAATGAATTTCTGTCATGAAACAATCATTAAGCCAAATCACCACAGAAATATGAGTATATTCTGCCACAAAACATGTTCACATTAAGGAAACAAATATTCCATTCACTGGATTAAGTAGAGTGCAATTGAATATTGCTAGGTTCTAACAGTTGCAAAGTGTTTAACATTCTTAAAGTGCTTACGCATGCTGAAGGCTGCATTGCAACATGTAGTCACAGCTCTGAAGACAATGTTAAAGTGGCTGCACAGTTTTGGAGTTACTACCTCCATGAGCTCAATAATTTCTTACTGTGTACCATTTTGCGCAGGTTTGTGAAAACTGGGTCTGTTAGGGAGTCCAGCAGCTCACTGCATTCAGTACAGCATTGTGCTGCTGCACCCACTGCTGAGATGTTCCTGAGAGGCATGTGCCTACCTGTACAATCTGGACAGGATGATGTTAATATCATCTGCTGCCTAGGAGATGCACTCACTCTATGCTGCCCTTTGGGGTTTTGCTTACAATCTCTTTGTGGCTGATATTCCTCAAATTATAATCTCCATCTCTAAACCAAAAACTGTTATCAGTCCAGAGAGAGTCTCTGTAACTTCGCTTTCCCCACACATATATCCTTTTCTCATCTAGAAACTTTTCCTCCCAGGTCTTGCACACTTACCCTCCTAATCACTTGTTGACTTTGTTGTCTCTACCCAGGGACTGTACTGATGCCCAAATACATCACTTTGCTGACATTAAGCATGGATGGAATTTTTCCCAATTACATGTAATGAATCCTTTATTGCTGTTTCTGCCACAGCGTATGCTACCAGCTGATTACATTAAACATAGGCAGTCACCAAGCAAGTAGAGTAGAGGCAGCAGTTCTCTAGAGGCTGCCTTCAGAGCCCTCTGCTGCCTGTTAAATTCCAAGGGTAAATAATAATTAACTGAAAGTATTTAATGCAATAAAACTGCTGCATATGGTACCGTTTCATATCTGCATAAGCACCCTGCAACATATCTTGCGTTCTTCTCCTGGCACAGTGATCGATATAGTCCAGAGATCAAATCATCTACGTTTTCTTCTAGTTTAATGCTTAAATTTTAAGGGAAAAGATTTTAAAAATTTCTTCTGCATTATTAATAAATTAACACAGAAATAAGTGAACTAAGCTGAAACCAAACAAAACTGATATTGTACACAAAACTATAAATGTAGTCAAACAGGTTGTCTTCTCACCACAAACTTAGCTCAGGAATTTGGTTGTTATCCTTAATAGTAGGTCAGGTCTTTCCACCAATTTTTCAACGGAGATTGTTTCGTTTGTAAATCCAAGATAATCTTCTAAGCAGAGACTAAGAAAAAGAATAGGGAATGAGATAAAGGGAGGCAATTGACCCAAGACTCAAGATTAAGAAATTTGATAACTATTTCTCTCCTCTATTGTCCCCCTCATCATCAGGTGGAGGAAAGATAGTAAGAAATGTGGGCAAGGGAAGAAGAGAAGTAAAAGGATAGTTTCTTCACTCCTACAGCTGAATCAGTACTTGCTGGTACAGCTCCTTGGGGATTACAACTCAATCAACTCCTCTGTTGCTTACTTAGAGTCAGCTTTTGCCAAACTGCTGTGCTGTTTTCCCATGTTGCTGTTCTCCATAAAATCCTCACACTTTCCTTTCTCGTACAGCTGATTTTGGAAAATCATGACTCAGCCAAAATGCTTTAGAAAATTAAAATTTAAGGACCTTGTAGTATTTTGACTAAGCCAAATGGATTGTTAGGGAGGACCATTTAAATAGAAGTCCTGCCCCCAGCATAGCATATCCAATCCTCTTCCCCCTGCTACACTCCCCTGCCCATTTTACTGTCATTCACAGAATTGCAAACTTACACAGGTTACTAAGAAAGACATTAAACATCATTGGCCTCAGTATTTGTCCCTGAGGGATGTCACTTGTAGCAGGGCACCAGCTGAATTTTGTGACACTAATGAACACGCTTTGATCCTGATGGTTCAGCCAATTTTCCATCCACCCATTGTCTACTTCTTCACAAAAAAATTCATCATTTGGGCTATAGGGACACTAGGAAAGATCATGCTCTTCATAAAGTCAAGGTACACAGTATGTAGGCAGTGTTTCTATATTGCTCCTGGGCAGTCTGCCCCTGTTTCCACCTTCTGTGTACTTCCATTTTGCATAACAGTTCAGCAAGGTGTTCCCTATTTCAAACCTAATAGCTTCTTGTGGAGAAAAGATGAGTTAACACCATACCAAAGAGATTAAATTAGTATCATAGAGCATAACAGAAACACTCATACATTTCTCATGGAGTTAAAGGTACCACAGTTCCATTTATGGGACTGACGGGAAGCCAATGTCTCTTGAACTACTGGAAGAGTAGTGAGACTTGAATTTCAACACTTGGCATGGATGTCTTGTTGCAGAAAGACTGTATACTGATTTTGAGTATCATATGAGTTTATATATCATATCTAGGTCTGGGTGTTAAGCTACTTTTAGGGAGTATGACTTCTTCTTAAACTATTCTTTCAGCTTTCTCTGCTTTGCTTCAGGGTCCTTGAATCAGCCCCACTTGGTTGGTGCATGACAAATCTGCTAGCTAGACCTTCACCTGTCTTCTGGAGACCCAGAGCAAGAAGGGGCAGAGATAGTGCACCAGAAGCCACACAGTGGGGGAGCACAAGGCACCAAGTGGAACAGTGAGTCTCCTGCTGAAAACTGAAGACACAGCATGTTTTGCTCTGGAGTTCTCCATAAGCTCACTTATGGACACTACTGCTGTAACACTGAACTTAGACTTTTGTCTCATACACAGTCCAAGCAAAGAGAAAGCTAAAGAATTGGAACCAGTGCTATAGCAGCAGGCTTCAAGTATTTGGAGAGAGTCAATATCCAAATGGAAGGATAGTGAAAGGTTTAAAAAGGATCCCAAAAGCAGACTGTGAGAGATGAAGGCCAAGACCTAGATGCTTATTAAGAAAGTTTGTGTAAGAACTGGAATTATTCCTGCGGAAGATTTCAGGAGACCCCGCAACACCAAAACAAGAGCACTCTGTTGGCAGCTTAAGATGTGATCAAAATGTAGCAGTAGAGAGTTTTCTGTTAGAAGCTAATGAACTTGGACTGTGAAACACCCACAGGAAAGAAAGGCACAATGAAAAGTGGAAAAGAACAATTCACTTCTTAGAGCTTGTATGTAGTATTGTTCCTTATGGGCAGCCATGAAGGGTATGAACCTGAAACTGCATGTAAGGTGAGTCACAAGAATTCAAAGACAGTTTTCCTACTGCCTTTTACAAGCAGACACTGTATGGAGGAAGAGCTTCCTTGAAGAAATGTAACTCATTTTTACAGAAAAGAGAAAGGCTGACATACTCATGAAAGACCTGTGAGCTTACAGAGGTTAATGAGCTTAAATCAGTGTTGCCATTGAGATCCTCTTTTGATTTCCTTTTGGCTTTCCCAGTGCTCTCTGGTTCTGTAAAGGCCATGGAAGACCAATTTCTCTTTGAGGGATATAAAAGTATAAACAAGGTCAAGTGCAGAGAAGTGCAATGTATTTATTTTGTTATTCCCTGAAATACAGATGGGAATGAATTCTGTTTCACCTCAAATATTTCAGCAGTGCTAATTTAAAACACAAAACCATTCAATCATATCCAGAGAGACTTAAGAAAGATCATGGCTTGCATTAAGGAGTTAATTAACTGTAATAATAACTATAGGGTCAGAATTCTGTGCATCAATTTTAGACTCCACATTTACCATCATCAAGAAGTAAAATTGCATATTAGAAAACATTAATCTGTTCATTTAATTTATTAAGGAGCCAGTGGTCCTTAAATGTTCTCTGGACACACTGTTAAATTTCACCCATTAATATGATTACTTTAAATATGTAACCAGGTAACCCTGTAATAGAGTATTGCCAGTAGTTTGTAATGAGTTTACAGGGACTCAGGACTGAGGCTTGTCATGCCTGTCTTGTTGGAAGGTTTCTTAACCTGCCTGTAGCTTTGTTTTACTTGCTTTAGCCCTGACAACAATTTTCCTCATTGACCAGGTGTTTATGGTTAATTTGTTTTACTTTTGTTTTCCTTCCTCTGTTGCAGCCACAGTTTTATATAGATAGCAATAACAAGCAGTTACTCTATGCAGAATGAGATATTTATGACTCTGCAGTGAAATTCCCTTGCTCAGTTTACATCCTTTCCAGGTGATTGTTTCATAATGCATGGATACTTGGGATTCTTGGTTAACAGCAACATCTGGTATCAAGGCATTTTAAAAGCCTTGTTTTTCTGAATATGAAATCTCTATCACAAGCGTGTTGAGAGGGAAGGGATTTTTTTTTTTATTGTTGAAATAAGTAAATTTTAATTATAATCATAATCATATATTCTGGCTATAATATGAAGCAAAGGACTGAATTCAGAATTCTGAATGTTTGTACAGAGGCTCTATTAAATCTCCTACAGCACATTTTACATGAGAGCATGATTTTCTGTTAAAGTAATATTGATGATGTTCACAGTCTGGAATTAAGTGGATAATTCTTTCCCATGCTTGTACCACTCCCATCTATACAAAGCAATTTGATAATGGTATTCTAAGAATGAAACCAAATGATACATACAAGCAGTATGGGATCAAATCAAGGTTCAGTGATGGACACTTCATTCTCTTTCCCAATCTGTAGTGTTTCAAACGAGGAGAGTGTGTGGAAGTGCATTCTGTTCATCATCAATATACCAATGACTGTTTTATAATCACTACACTTCTAAAGGTTCAGTTCATAGGGTCGATACAGGAACTCTCTGTCTCCTCAGCTTCATTCGTACTCTAAAATATTTTGTAGGACTACATTTCAGGAGATCACTTCTACTAGGTCCAAGGCATGCAGACATAGACACAAGTATGTAAGTATGGATAGCTTACACCTGGGCTAGAATCACAAAATTATCAATGTCAGAAGGTACCTCAAAGGCATAACATCTAAGGTCAAACTCTGATTTTGCATGGCACCTCCTATTTGAGGACTGAAAAGTACTCACTGATTCTAATCTTTCAGCACCACAGAATATCTTACTTTGCTGTAGTTCAGGAGAACATGCTAATATTCAGCAGCCATGTGTCACTTGTTACTTTTTAAGTTACTATATGTGCTTCTGTGAGCAGAAACATTGATTCAAACTGATTGAATTTTGCAGAAACAAATGAAAGTAACGCTTGGTCTGGATGATCGTAGAGGTCTTTTCCAACCTAAATGATTTTATGATTCCATGGAAGGTTGTCCCATGGCAAACAAGGGCAGCAACAGGATGCTGGAAAAGAACTGCTTTTTAATGTTAGAGCCATCACCAGGCACTGTAATGTCAATAAGAGTGAGGTGAGAGACAATGCCACAGAGTAAAACTATGCACGTTTTGCCCTTTACTGCCATACTCAAAATTCAGTTTAAAAAAGTTTATACTGACAACACCTCCTCTGTAAGCATGGACAGAAGTATATTCTTCCTGCAAGACTTGAAAAAAATAAATGTCTGGTTGCAATACTCCGAACAAAAACTTCTGTATGTCAGGACACGTGTTGATATCAGCTACTGTCATAAGGTTTTGGGTCTTGTTACACATAAGATTAAATACTGACCACAATATGTCGCACATGAAATCTATAATGAGGTCTTCTTATGTTGTTTGGGTTTTGGAAAAGACCTATTAAATTTTGTGTGTGTATTCCAATGCATCATAGACCATAAATCACTCAAACGTAACACTATAACTGGAAAAAATTTAACTCACCAGGGATTTTCATGTGTACTGAACAGACATTTTTCTTTGTTCTTATATAGCACCAAAGTAGAAGATGAAGTGAGGACTTTTTAATGTATGGAACAGTACAATTTTATACTTCTGCAGGGTTCTTGAAATTATGTTTTTCCTAAGTTGTGGGATCAAAAAAACTCAGAAACTGGAGAGAGGATTGGAATTATGATTTAGAAAAGGAACAGATACTCAAACCCCAAAAAATGTTTTTCAAAGAAACGTCTGTAATTTGTAAAGGCATTAAAGCTAAAATTCTGTTATGTTCATTTTGAGAAGAATAAACACGTTGGGAAGAGGCAGTGTCATCGCAAAATAGAGTCCCAAATACATCTGGACACATAATGGTAATTTTTTCACAAAGATTTACAGTAACATTAGCTGTGCTTATGCAGATCCTCCCTTCATTGGGACTGTTAAATTTTATGTTTATGTTTCTGTGAAACAAAACTGACATGGTCAGAAATCACTTAATGAAATTACATAGAGCACTGCCTTCTAGGTCACAAGCAAAACCAGGCTATGGGCTTGGGAAATAGCGTGCTACATCAAGATTTCCATTTTATTTCTCCACCAGAGAAATTGCTTCTTGGGTAAATGCTGTTTGTTTTCATATTTAAGTGGATCAGTACAAAGAAACAAACTTAGTCACATCTCTGAGGCAGTGGAATCAATGCAGAACACAGCACAAGCCATGGAAATAGAAGGTTAAATACTGTCTTTCAGAGGTTCAGGTTTAAATCTGGCAGAGGCTAGTGCCTAAAGAAGCTGTCACAGCCATTTTGTCCTGCAGCTCCTTCTGAGTGTTCCCACGTGTCAGGGCTGGCATTCATGCAGCCTCACAGCAATCTTCTTCAGGAACCACTGCTCATCCTGAACAAGATTCCCCCTGCTTACCTTTCACCTTACACCATTTTAATCAGTTCATGCTGAAGCCACACGAAGATTACTACAGCATAAAGGCAAGACTAGAAATGACCTTTTCACCAGCAGCACAAACATATGCTAGATTAAACTGATTGTGGAATTTAAATCAATCCTTCTGACACTTCCCAATTATTTGTAATGGCTTAATAAATAGATAATCCTCAATCAAAAAAGACTGTAACTGGACCTGTCATAGAGTAGTAAGTATAACTCTGCCAAGTAAGATTCCTAATTATATATTTTTTTTGAAAATCAAGATTTAGACTAGTTTCAGAAAGAAATTGACATTTGATCTCAGAAAAAACCCCACCCTGGTTATAGAGTCTGTTACTAGAAGATTTACAAAGTAGCCTTTTCCTGTGCATTTAGCACTGGAAAAATACAGGGCATATTTGTATCTGTTACTGCCCATGTTGCTGGTTTTCTTTTTCTACATCTGTCTGACTGCTTATATTATATATATTACACAGTACTTGTAAAGTAACAAAACCAAACACTATCAGTATTACATTAGGACAATAAATGAGAACCTGCCAGCTCAAAACAAAACTTAGCAATCAGATCCAGGCCAACCTGGTAAGCCCTACTAAACTGAAAGAGAAAATACTAAGGAGGTACAGTCAATAGAAGAAAAGAATCATTATTAAACACATCTTATTTAATGCTGCTGTTTTGTGTAGCACCAACAGAGTTCAATCACGAATATTCAGCCACCAGACTATGATTAGACTGTAAGTGCTTCTACAGAGTTTGATAAGTAGTAACTTCTTTAGAATGATACAATTTATGTCCTTAATTTGAATTTACAGGAAGTCACATAAAGGCCTCTGGGCAGTGAAATATAGGCCCTCCTCAGGCAGGATCATGGTCTAACATGGAATTTGCTTTAACCCAAGAAATTATACACAAAATAAAGACTAAACATCCAACTCCTCTGAGAAGAACAGCGATACATGTACAGGTCAGGAGGACAGTCCCTTTTAACTCCCAAGACAGGCTTCAGAGTAGCAGAGGCCAAGCAATGCTTGGGGAAAAGCTCTTCCTCAAACTCACTCCAAATACATTGGAGTACCAAAGCACTCAAACCACCCCAGTGAAAAACTAATCCTCTTCCAAAACATCCAAGCAACTACATGAAAACACCAGTAGTTAGCAGCATTCGGAGGCAAGAACCAAGAGAAAACAACCAACAACAGCAGAAGTCCAAACATTTAGTAGATACGGAGAAAAGAAATCACAGGCTCCACCACTGAATTGCAAGAACACGTGGGAGCTGCAGCTAATTGGCTTTTCCAGGTTTAAAGACCTAGCAAATATAACTAAAAGAAGGGGGGAAAAGAGAGAGTCAGTGGTAATATGTCAAAGGAAAGTAAGTCCTCTTTTATAAGCACTGTTGTGGAGAGAGTTTGGTATACTATTACTGTGAAATCTATCAGATCTGTTTGTTTTAACCTGGGTTGTTCTTGTCCACTGTCTGGCAGGAGACATAGTTTGAGTTGCATCAAATCCATCAAAGCAGATTTGAAAATCTATTTCAGATTTCTTCATGTGATTTAATATAATATTACACACATACTTACATAGTTTGGACCAGATTTCTGTGCTGTATCACTTCAGTTTATGTAAATATACACAGACTAACTTTAAACTATTATCTGTGGTTTTGCAGAAAACAGAGATGAGCGTTGATTACTCACCTGAGAGTCCACTCAGGTTTTACAAAAGGATTTTGTAAATGATACAAAGTCCTACAATTCCGTCACTGAACTGCTGACTTCACCTGTGCTATCCTGAGAAAAAATGATCTATCTCTGTCCACTTTACAGGATTACCGCTATTGCCCGTGCTTGCTAGAGTGCTCAAGGGAAGTGTGAGACCAAGGCTGTGCTTTTAGGCACACTCATGAAAAAGTGTATTTGTAACACAGTGTGTTTAAGAAATGTTGTTGCTGTTGTTGGTTTTCCTGCAGGCATTTATAGTTACTACTTTCAGTAAGCTAATTTAAGTGAGCTCGATCAGTGCATTCACATTTTTAAGGGCTGTCTCTTTGTAGAATTTGGTTTTATACAATGAAAAAAACCCCTTAAATTGGATTAACAAAATAAAGTAGGCAGACAGGTTTAAAACTTGGTATTCATGGAGGATACTAAAAAAATTCCTGAAACTTTCAAGGAATTTCAGACTTCCATCCTGCAACAGTTTTGCATGGGGGAGGGGAGTGGTATCTAATTGAATTCAAGGCATTATTTCATAACATTGCCCTAAAAAACAATAGAAGAGTTCAAGTCTGGTACTCAGTGTTATATGGAAAGACAATGTAAATAGTTGCTGGTAGGAATGTATATGAGCTACAATGGCATGAGTATTAGCATACACACAAGCCATCCTTTCTTTCCTTTTGAGCACTATCTGTCCTCATAATTTTCAAATAATGTAGATCTTTATTAAAAATGTTTTGGTTTGCTTTTCTAAGCTGGTAAGCTCATAAGCAACAAAACATTTACATTTTAAAGAGGAAGCTCTACCAGATGAAGTTTCTGTTTGAAAAGCTGCATTCATTTAATGAGTCTGCTCTAAGGTTTTTTCAGTTTTCAGAAAAAACATCATGTACTTAAATGTTTTGTAGCCATGGCACGTTACAAGTGCTTATCAGGTTTTAAGAACTCTGTTGGGACAGAAATGCTTCATCCTTTACATTACTTAGTTAATGTAACAATTTTTTTTCATGCTATTTTTCATGGTTAAGAACAGTGATGTTTTTTTATTTAGATGGCTGACCATTTTGTAACCTGTTCCATAGCTTAGGAAAGCATTCTTTACTATTTGCGTGTCGCACTGTGTGTCCATCTCATTATTTCAGGGGCACAGAAATGACCACAGAAGCGCCAAACATTGTAAATGCTACACTCTGCAAAATAACACAATGACTGCATCCACATTGAAAATCCTTTTTGATCTGAAGAATGTCATCGAGAGTGTGCTCTGTTATGACAGTACAGGATGCATTCTGATCTCACTGGAGAGAAACCTATTTGGAAATGGACTATTAGAAAGCTCGTAAAAAAGGAAAAGTACCTATTTAGTGAAGCAAATGAAAACACTCCTATTGATTTAATTAAAATTGAAGTGAACCCTCTTTACTAATTATCAGTTTGTACTAGACACTGTTGTTTGCCTCAAATACTACTACAAATCACAAGTACTTCCATTGGGATCTCTATAGAACTATTTATGTTGTGCAATAATCTACTCCACATGAATAAAGGCATCAGAACTACCCTGATCATTTGATCAAAGGCTGTGTATACTTAGGGACATTCACATAAGTTCTGGAATAAGGAATTTTTCATATTGTTTTGAACCCAGTGACTGAAATTCAGGACTTCTTAGAACCTTGCAAACACTAATTACCAAAATGCCTTTTCATCCTCCCTGAAAAAGACAGACAAGAACTCATTGTTCCATAGGGTGGAACAGAAAACAGAGCAACAGAGGGCCATAATCTGTTACTTATATAAAGGAATTAAAAGTATGCTCTTCTTAAAAACTTAGACATAAAGCAAACAGAACTGCTGGGAAATCGGTATTTCTATTGTAATCCTACAAGCTGGCTGCTTACAACAATGGTGTTCATCCAACAGTGCTGAAACCAGCAGTTGTGTATCTCAGTGGCTGTTGTAATGAGCAACACTTTAAAGGGATAAACACTCCTAGTTAACCTGATCATTACGTTAGGGAAGAATAGTCGATTCAACATTTTGCTAGCAATTTATGAGAGCTGAGGAGCTAAATCTTTCTTATGTCTATCTATGCTACATCATCCCTACTTCCCAGGCACAACTCATAACGGAGTGTTTTTTGCATGCCATCATTGAATACTGTGATACAGTGGGGGGAGAAGTCTATGTTTGATGCCTCATAAAAGTCTACTTCTCATCTACTTCTAAAATTCTGCAGCTTTTGTTTTCTCCAGCTACAGATAAGAATATTTGTGCTTTTGGTTTTTTTTAAATCACACCCAAATAGCACACTGAAAATCCGAGACAGACGTGAAAATTTGAAGCTTCTTTGGAAAATACGTAACAAAACAACAGGTAACAATTGTGGACCAGAGAACAGGTTAGTACACAATATGTTGTATTATCTTTGCAACGACGTTTGCTGAGATAATAAACAATGCGCAGAGAATACAACAAGTGCAAAGATACACGTGTGTGTGTGCATGCGTATGCTTGTGTCTATGTTTTGATCTATGTGCCTCCTGCTACGTCACTAAAGATGCCTCGTGCTTGACTTTCTTATTTCCTTCTTTTTTCTTGATGATTATTATGCCTAAATCCCTGTATCCACTATTCTATTTTCTGTCTGAAACTAATCTTTCTGATTTGTTTTAATAAGCAGTATTTTTAATAAAAATTCTTCGATCAGTTTCACTTTCCATGGGTAGGTTTCTAAAGCAGTTGTTCCTGGAAATCAACCAGAGCTATAACTAATGTATGAGAAATGCCCCCGAATACTTTCTTCTTTTTCTGCACTGCAAACAAGACATTTAGTGATTATTTTTGGAAATTTTCATTTATCTGGGATCAGAATAGAGTGCGGGAATAATAGGAGAGGCCACAGAATAACTTGGGTGAGAAAAATTTGAATACAAAAAAGACGTAAGCTAAAAAGGGAAAGGGTTTTGTAAACTTTGGGGTTTGAATATTCTGAAAAAGTAATTTTATTTTTTGGTAAACTGTTCTATGTCATTTACTGAGAAAACATGCTGGTAGGCGGTCATGAGATATTTCTCACATGATGTTGAATTTACAATTATAATTTTTAGAATGACTATTTAAAGACAGAAAACAAGTGAAATACTAAAATATTGAAAAATATTTTTTTTTCTGGAAAAATAAAGTAATGTTTCTGCTTTCCCAAGAATGACTACAAGTGACCAGAGACAGCGTTTTCACAGTCCAGTGACAAGACTCTGGTACTAAATTTTAGTTGATATTTTAGGAGAAGATTCTGAAATTCTGCAGTAATTAGTTAAAGAGAAATCTGCTTTAAAGTTACAATATTTCTATCTTTGGAAGTATTTCTCAAAAATATCTTAAAAATTAAAAGAATAGCATTCGAAATCTGATTCTGAAAGACATATTTATAAATTTAAATGTCCATTTAAAATGAGAATAACATCATCATGACTTTGCTTAGTATCCTACTAAACTGATCTCAGTTATCTTTTGAGAATGAGTTGAACAAGCAGTGATATTTTCATATACTTACTACACATTTCAGACAATCATATCTTCCGTGGAAGTAGTGGAACTTGAAAATAAATTCTTAGCAATCCTGTAGCTTCTTGTAGGCTCTATATCTGATATTATACATAAAATTGCAGGAGGAAACAAAGATTCAGTAAGTAGGAATTCTTAGATAAATTTCTTTTCAGCCTACCTGCACAAGCATATCACTCCTACTCACACAGAATTGCAGGATGAAGGTAAATACATGTGTATGTACCTATATAACTGTAGCTATATCTATCTACCTATGTCTGTCTCTCCATTTATACACACCCACACATGCCCTCTTTTTTACAGTGGGGGCTGTCAAACACTGGAACAGATTAAATGGAGAGGTTGTGGAGTCTCTGTGGAGATATTTATAATATGGCTGGATATGGTCCTTGAAAACGTGCTCTAACTGACCCTGCTTGAGTAGGGGACTTGACTGATTATTTCCAAAGGTCCCTTCAACCTAAACTATTCTGTGATTCTCTGTGATATCTGTTAATGGATAGCTTGTATGAGTCAACTTGCCAAATTACTCAATCTTTATGTCATAATGTCACTTCATAAAAAAGTTTTCTGTATGCCACATACCTTATTGCTTGTTTCTGAACACTCTTTATTTCTTTATCCTTTTCAGCATCGACTCGGCGGAGAGCGTTCCATTGATTTCCGATGTGATACTTGTGTGCTTTATATCCCATTCATTATCCATTGTACCGAGTTTGCTTTCTTTAATTGCTGCTGTGAAGTGCAGAGTTCTCTTCAGCTTGAGCTTCTGCAATGATAATTACTATTTATTCTTTCTGTGAGTCTTTACGTGTAGCTACCTGAAAGCAATTTACCTGGAAATATGTCTTAAACAGCAGCTTTGCCAATTTGTATGTCTCAAACTAGAAGGAAAAAGAGGTGAAATGATTTTTCATCATGTTGTTAGCACATCTCTAGAGCATATCAGGATCTTTTATTTTAAGCTAAATGTTTGCTTTTGTTTGTTTCTACCTCCATCAAAAAGCAGGACAAATCTTAGAAATATACAAAGTGTGACTTCTTTTACACAATATTTTATCCTGATGTTCTTGTCCTCAGGCAGAAATTCATGGATCTCAGTTTCAGAAAGTCTAGACCTGTGTGATTTGATTGATTACTTATCAGGCAAGGACAGGAGAGATTCTGGTTAACAAAACTTTGATGCCAAGCAAAGGCATCATTACATAAATGAAAAATGCTTCTTTATATTTCAAAGGTAACATTTTTAACATCACTGAAAGTGTCAACAGAAATTTCACATACCAATTGAGGGCAACATGACCCTGCAACAGGAAAATTTCTTTGCAATCAAATTATACAGGATGTTAGTACAGTATAATGCTTAGCTTTGAGCTCTTACACTCTTTTTCCATTGGTACAAGGGTAGCTTTGTGAATCTGATAATGGCCTCAGCCTTCTTTGCTAAAATCATTACTCAGGGCCTGTTTTGAAGACTAATCACCTCTGAGGCTATACCAGGAAGGAGGAATATCTTCAAATTGATGCTAAAAAGAGTATAAGCACTCATGTGTATACATTGGCTCTAATGGTGAAATAATGGAATCTTATAATATCATTTATTCTGCAGAAGCCTTGTTGCCTAATGGACTGATTCTACCCTGATGCTAAGTGCAACATAGGCATTAACAACAGCCATAGAAACCCCTCCTACAGGATAGAATTGCACTGTTAAATCTTAGTCTTTTCTGTTCTGCAAAAAAGCTATACTTATTTTTCTATACCACTTCTAACATCAGTAAAGTGGTTTGAACGTCTCCTGCAAAACAATAAAATTTAATCACTTTTGTATAGATTCACCGAAGGGTTAAATTAAAATGTACAGAATTGATCTTCTAGCACCTAATATTCAGCTAGTAAGGATGATATGGATACTACAAGTTTACATAAGTTTGGAGTGATTGAACAATATTATAAAAAATTCCATCGACTGTTATTAAACAGACAGTTAAGGTGTCTAGCTGATGAAATTCCTAAGCATAAATTTTTGAAGGCTACAGAGTATTTTCAAGAAATATTACTGCTTACTTGTCCTAAGTTCTTATACTTAATCTCATGTATCTTCTATTGACCATAGTCTTAGCTGTGCCGCTCAACAGAACTTTGGTATGATCAATTCTTACATTAGGAAAAAGGTATTGACAGTTTTCAAGAAAATGATTTTTATTTCCTTGTTTTCTTCTTCAAACAAAATGATAAGAGCATTTCAAATAGTGGAGATCTCAGTTTCTGTCTGTTCCAAGTAATGCCAGAGAGAACAAGACCTGATCTAGTAAAATTGCTAGCACAGTGACCTCTCTGGACTAATTAGTCTTCTTCTATTGTGAATTAAAGCCATAATACCAATACTACTCATTAGGAATACCTAAATGCTCTTATATCGATAGACCATTTTTTTCAGTAGAACTCTCAAATTATCCACCTGATCCAATTCATAGTAAAAATTTTAGTCTTCGAAGAATATTTAGAGATTTAAGGCCTAAGTCTGTACCTAGCAGGTTAGTTGAAATCATGGTTACCAGGCATGAAAAATAAAGTGTCTAGGATATATCAAAGTAGAATAAAACCAGCATGGTTTTTGAAAAGGAAAATCTCATTTATTTTTTTTTTTCCTTTAAACATATCTATAAAGTGATAGATTAAAAAAAAAAAACCAAACAAAAACAAAAACAAAACTGGTTCACATAATTTAGTAAAAATACCTAAGAGCCATTGACATGATCCTGAGTAAGATTCTGTAAAATAAACAGACCAAAGGACCAACTATATCCTGGGGTGCATCAAGCACTGCATTGCTAGCTGGTCGAGGGAGGTGATTGTCCCAATCTACACTGCACTGGACCAGCCTCATCTCAAGTATTATTTGGTGCCTCGGTATAAGAAGGACATCAAGCTATTAGAATGTGTCCAGAGGACAAACCAAGGCCTCAAGGGTGAGACTTACAAGGAACTACTTAAGTCACTCGGTTTGTTCAGCTTGGAGGAGGCTCAGGGTGACCTCATTGCAGTCCACGACTTCCTCAAGGACAGCAGCAGAGGGGCAGACCCTGATCTTCTCTCCCTGGTGACCAATGATAGGACCCAATAAAATGGACTGAAGCTCAGGAGAAGTTCAGATGTGACATTATGAAAAGGTTNTAAGAAGGACATCAAGCTATTAGAATGTGTCCAGAGGACAAACCAAGGCCTCAAGGGTGAGACTTACAAGGAACTACTTAAGTCACTCGGTTTGTTCAGCTTGGAGGAGGCTCAGGGTGACCTCATTGCAGTCCACGACTTCCTCAAGGACAGCAGCAGAGGGGCAGACCCTGATCTTCTCTCCCTGGTGACCAATGATAGGACCCAATAAAATGGACTGAAGCTCAGGAGAAGTTCAGATGTGACATTATGAAAAGGTTCTTCACTGTGAGGGTGGTCAGTCACTGGAATAGGCTCCCCAGGAAAGGGTCATGACACCAGGTCTGTCAGAGTTCAGTAAGTGTCTGGATGATGCTCATAGTCATATCTTTTAGTTTTAGGAAGTCCAGCAAGGAGCAGGGAGTTGAATTTGATGATCCTTGTTGGTGCCCTCCAACTTGAGATGTTCTATGATTCTATGAAACAAAATAATCTCGAATGGCAGCATTGTCATGAAGAAAAGGGCAAAAGCACAATCAAATGACCAGTTAAAAATCAAACTAAACCAAGTAACTGAACACAGAAAACACTTTGCTGCACTCAAACTTTTATTGTTTAATGTCTATCAATAGTTTTTTAAGAACTGTAGGACAGTAGTGGCACTCCTTATTAAAGTTTGCAGATATTACTTAAGTAATTTAAATCAGGAAAGGTCACAGAGGTTGAAAGAAACTTTGGAGAGGCTTAATTCAAGTAACTTACTCATCACCATAATAAATATTTGATTTCATGTTAAAAAGGAAAGTTCACACTTTTCCATCATCTCAGAGGGCTCTAAATTTATGGAAGCAACTCCTAGAGCAGATCTAAAAGTGCTGTAGATTCCTTGATATGCAGCTGTGGCTGTGAGTCTAACAAGGAATTAGGTTACACGAAGACTAACAGGATAATTAACATTGCCATATGATGACTTTCTATAATTAATATTGCCTCGTTTGGAGTTAGTTACCTGGCCTCACTTTTGCCATGGGGATAGGCAATCAGGTGATGGTAACAAGCAGCGGTGGCCAAAAGTACTGTCCTTCCAGGCATCCTCACTTCCTCCCTAGGTTCTAGACCAAACAAGGCCCAGTTGATCTGGGGTTGATCAGAACTAATTTCACTAAACTGAAATCCCAGGCCATGGATCCGTAGATGATATCCCTTTGGCCAGACACACAGCAGATTTAAGTAGCCAAAAGGGTGTCTATATCTGTACCCAAAAGGATAACTATCTGTCTATATATGCCACTACAGGAGCAATGGTTCATGATATGGATCCAAGTAATAAAGTAGAAACTGGGGGCTGGCTGCCTAGAAAGCAATTTTGCAGAACAAGGCCTTGGTGTCGTGACAGGCAGCAAGTTGTACAGGAGCCAACAGTGCTCTTTCACGTGGAAGATGACAGGCAGCAGGTTGAGGGAAGAGATTCTTCCTCCTCTGCTTGGTACTTGTGAGACTAGCTTGGTGGGCTAAAGAAAAGCTAAGGTCAACAAGGTAAGTAATGCCGTTTACTTTGACTTTAGCAAGAGATATCAGAGGACATGGCTGATTTTCTGGTTCTCAGATGCAGTCTGGTACTGGTTTAATTTTTTAGTACAGGTGAGATCATTCAGAACATCTGATGTCAGGTAAACCTAAAGAAAATTTCAGTAAGAACGTGTGGCCAAGTACCGAACTTGTGCAAATAGATGTTTTTCCTAGAAGTGCAGCCTAACCAAATCTGATTTGATTATTTTACCACTCTCTAGGTCTGTGTTCATGCCAACTTCAAAAACATGTCTTCCAAAGCATGGAGTCACTCATCTTCTTCAAAGAATCAGCTAAGGAAATCTTAAACTTTGACAGACCTTTCACAATGGACAAACTACTTTCAATAAATTAATAAAAAAACCCCCAAACCAATTTAATGCTATCATGACAAGTTTTCATTTTAAATAGTTGCTATGCTCATTATAAGTAATTCAGAAAGAGGTTTCATGATGAAATGTGTTTGAAGTTACTGGTGGTTTTTTTCAATAGTAAGACTAGTTGCCTAATTCATTCTGTGCCTGAATCTCATTCCTATGGAATGAAAAACCTTCATACTTATAAAACGATTTTTGAAAGCTTTTCTGAGCTGTATATTATCTATAGAATGCCCTTGGAAACTTAACTTGCTAAATAAGCAGAATTAGAATGAATGATTTTTTTTTAATATAATAAGACAAAACATAAACAAACAAATAAACTGGAAAGGGATTTATACTGCACTTGAGGGATTTGACCAAAGAATGAGAAGGAGGAATATTTGTACTACTCAGGGAGGAATTGGACTAAACTAACTCACATAAAGCATCTGCAATTTTCTGTGAATGACTTTCAAGTCTGTAGTACGCTTGACTGCATCTTACTGGATTTTGTTCTTAAAACGTTTTACTAACAGTCCACTGAGGTGTGAAAGTACAATAAGTTCTTACTGTGGGAGGAAAGGTGCATTTCTTAGGAGTACAGCTGAACTAAAAATAGACTGCTATTTCTCCCACATGAGATACGCTACTCCATACAACAGGACGGAATTTATTTGTAGGTACTAAGGTCCTATCAATGTTCCTTCTTATCAGCTATGTTAAGCCTTTATCCCAAATATAGTTAATAAAAGAAATCACAAAAACTTCTACCTCCTACTGTCAGATGCACTTTAAGGAATAGTTTTGTGTAAGATTTAATACACAATCTAAAATAAATAAACAAATAATCAACAAGTATAGCTTTCATATATTTCTTTTTTTCTAATTTGCGCCTCGCTTTGAGTACTGATCATCTTCTGAGGTATGGCTTCAAAATTACGATTATAAATTCTTTCCTTCTTTTTGTATGCAATTGCTTTTCATGCTCTATTCAATTTTAGGCAAATAGTTCTGTGCCTAAGGAATACCCCACCAAATAATCTGCCTTTGTTTAAGTCAGTGAAAGATTTTATGGCTTGTTGACAGATAAATGGTGTTGGATTGCACAGGATTCTCAAAATTCAGGATTTTTTTGCTTATTTTGACTTTATATGGAAAAGCATTGAAAAATCATATTATTTCATTTTGGCAGAGAGTGTGGCTCTCGCTTGTCCGGGTGATGCTCTGAGGCCTGTGGAAATGTACTGGTTTGGAACAAAAACTTCTACAGACCACAGGCATAAACAATGCCTAAATCTGTCACAATACTACAAAATGACGACCAGCTAAGGAGAGGTAAATAAAAAAATCATACTCAAATTTGCAAACTACCAACAATAACGATAAAAAACCATTTCTGCAACAAAGTCAGTTAATAGTTTTGCATGAAGCAAGTGATCAGATGTCTTCTTCACATATTTGTGGTGATGCTGATTTAACTGAGCCACAACCATATCATAATGAGGTGGCCTTTATGTGCTAAACTTCAGACTAAATTGTAGCTAAAACGATGTGTGTTTATTTATGCAAAAGATCTATAGGATATACATGCAGAAGGTAAGCTATGCCAACCACAAGTCGTCATCTGTGTTGATATACACGCTGACTGTTTTTCTGCTACTTTTAGCTGTTAATGAGATCATATTTATGTCCTTATAATCAAAACTTCTCTCATCAGCAGAACTTTTCTTGTTCTAATGTTATTTTTTATAACTTGGTAACTACTGAAATGGAGAAATTATTGCCATTTTTAGCCATCAAACAGTCTGACAGACAGCAGCCATCAGGTCCTAAATCTATATTCAAGTACGCTGCTGTTGCTGAGAGCAGAACTCGACCTTTTCAAAGAATATCTGTGTGGTTTTCTTTGTCTTGTCTTAGTTTGAAAGTGGAAGAGGAGAACGGAAGCATCCTGAACACTTGCCAGCATGCTGGTGTAATTCTGGATATTCAGAGAAGGATATTCAGAGAAGGTATCCAGATTTAAGAATAATAAAATTATTTGAATTATCAAATAGATTGACTAGACCACATGCAATAATTCTATACAAAAACTTAATATGAAAGTATGCTAGCATTAGGATAGTTTCAGGGAAATGTTTCTATGAAGCATAGTCACATAGTCATGCATGTAGCTAGCACATGAATTAAAGAAAAAAGTCAAATCTTAGGTTAATCAAAGGTTTGTTGCCAAATTTTGGGAGCTCTAAACACAGACAAAGATCCAGGTTTAGAAAGGAGACATTGTTTATTCTGAGCAGGGTGCAAGGTGGAAACTTTCCACAAATCAAGCACATCAGGGAGTAAAAAGTAACATTGAAATTTTCATAAACCCACCTATCTAATGCATAGTTATCACCGACCTCAAGCTTGATCATTTAGCTTGCAGTACTTTTTACTGGGCCTGCGTGGGCCTCTTCGGGGGTCTCTGGTGGTCCTTTGGGGAGGTGCCCCCAACTCAGTTTCAACCAAAGCTCAGTTCAGCACACACTGAACACAAGATCGTGTACCATACAAGATGTGATCTGCAGCTCCAGCACCAAGTGTTCTTAAACAATTGCCAAGCAGAATACAAAAGCTTCCCATTAAGCATTAAGTAACATCTGCTTAAAACACCTGATAATATCTATTTGCATTCAAAAGACAAGTTAAAGGTGAGAATGATACCATCAGCTTCCATCTACAACAGAGATCAAAGGAAGGGACAGAATTCTGCTTAAAGACAACAGGATGAATAAAAAAAATACACAGATCATAGCTGGATTCATGCAAAAAGCAGATATGTTGAACAGAACAAATATAATTGTCTCTCTCACCTACTTACATACTGGTAGGCTGTTAAATAATAAAGTAATAAACAGTCAATATTCTAGTTCATTTGTTTGCTGTGGTGTGGGTTTTGTTGTTGGCTTTGTTTTTCATTTGTTTTCACTTTTAATTACCTAGGAACTTCTGACCATTTCCTCAGAATTCAAGAACTTTCTTTAGTTTGACCAGTTTTGGTGAGGACTAGATGTTAAAACAGAGGAGGATCCTTTCCTCCTCCTAACCTGGGGAAAGTCCCATGTTTCTAAATTGAGAAGAATCCAGTTCACTCCTTCAGTTTCCCAGTTTGCTTTATTTTTTTTATATTTTTTATTGTTTCATATTATGGGCCACGAGGATGGTGAAGGCTCTGGATGGGAAGCCATATAAGAAGTGGCTGAGGTCACTTGGTTTCTTCAGCCTGGAGAAGAGGAGACTGAGCGGAGTCCTCGTTGCAGTTTTCAACATCTTCATGAGCGGAAGCTGAGGGGCAGGTACTGATCTCTTCACTCTCATGACCAGTGACAGAACTCAAGGAAATGGCAGGAAGCTGAGTCAAGGGAGGTTTAGATTGGATATAAGGAATAGATTTTTTCCCCCAGAGGATGGTTGAACACTGGAACAGGCTCGCCAGGGAAGTAGTTACAGCACAAAGCCTGACAGAACTCAAGAAGTGTTTGGACAACGGTCTCAGGCACATGGAGTGATTCTTGGGAATGGTCCTGTGCAGGGCCAGGGGTTGGACCCAATGATCCTGATGGGTCCCTTCCTACTCAGCATCTTCTGTGAGTCTATGATTCTATCAGTTTACATTTGGACTAGACTTCATATATGCTTCATATGCATCTAAACCCACTTAATGGCTTTGCCAAAGTTGTTCTAGATTACTAATTCTATGAGTGACAGGAGACTTTACACCACTCTGGGGTTTTGATAGAGCAAACATGCTGCCTTTAGTAGAACTCATGGCCCTTAGGGAAAAAGTAGCTGTGTTAAGACATATCTTTGGAAGGCATTAGTGAAAGTGGGACATGTATAATTGTACAAATTTTTACAAGCTTGCTTTGCGTGATAAAAAATTCTCTGGAAGAACACACCTGACAAACCTCAAATGAAATTCTGAGCATGTGGAGTAAAGTGTAATCCATTCTAAATTCCCATGGCTTCTCTTCTCCATTAATTTGCAGTTGTTATAACCACACAGCCCTGTTTGTGCTCTGCCTCTATGGAGCAGGCATACGGGATTATTTCACTGGAGCTGAGTTTAAAAATACATTAACATCTTAGGTTTTGAGATATATTGTATCAAGAATTTTCCAGTTAACCTGTGGGTCACATAAAAAGCCTACAATTTGGGTCCCCTGAGAAATGCATTATTCAAGTTGCATATCCCTTCCAGAAATGCTGCAAGGCTTAATTAATTAGTGATTATTAACTGCTCAGGGTTTTCAGATAAAGAGTACTGTATAATTACTTGGATTTACCATTGTGTTTATTGATGATAACCAGGTTTTTCCTCTTTCTTATGGGATAGGAAACATAAATAACGATTACAAACTCGAATTTCTGACTATGAAGATGTGGGGTTTTTTTGCCCCTTTTTTATTTTCTTCTACCAAACTTCAAGTTTAAAAATCTATTTTTCTTCACTAAAGAATGAAAGATTTGATTTACAGGACAATCAGGGGATCAGGCCGAGCCAGGATGGGTTTAGGAAAGGCAGCTCCTGCTTGATTAACCTGATCTCCTTTTATGACCAGGTGGCCCACCTAGTGGATGAGGAAGAAGCTGTGGATGTAGCCTACCTGGACTTCAGAAAAGCCTTTGATACTGTCTCCCAGAGCATTCTCATGGAGAAACTGACAGCCCATGGCTTGGACAGGTGCGCTGTTCGGTGGGCTAAAAACCGGCTGGAGGGCCAGGCCCAGAGAGTGGCTGTGAATGGTACCGTATCGGCTGGTGGCTGGTCACTAGCCGTGTTCCCCAAGGATCAGTGCTGGGGCCAGTCCTGTTTAATGTCTTTATCCACGATCAAGATGAGGGTATCAAGAGTGGTAAGTTTGCAGACAACACATTGGGCAGGAGGGTTGATCTGCACATTTTTCCAAAGGTTTAATGCACGAACTAGCATGCATTAATCTGCTAATTGCAGATACTGTGGATAGTAATATTTATATGATTTCAAAGTGCATGGTCAAGTTAATGAAAAAAATCCACTGAGGACTATTAAATATAAAAATAGCATCTTTGGCTCAAAAAATGAACTTCAAATTGTTGGATGCTGGGAGAATATCAGCATGTCATTTGCCTAATCTTATACTCCTCCCTAAGTGTTTGGTCTAGGGTGCTATTACAGACAACTGCTGGATAACCATGGACTTCCACTGGATATAGCAATTCTTCTGGCCTTATGGGTAGTCCAGACAGATTTCATATAGTTACTTACCTTGCAACAGGAGAGAAGAGCTGAAGTCTAACGCTCAGCATTGTTTAGGAGATCTGTTCCAACAAGTTTTCGACACAAATTTTAAGCTACCTGAACTGCCTGCCCCAAGCTTAACCCAAACAGAATTACTCCTAAAATGGCACCTCACCCCTCACTGCTTGCTTTGCTTAAGGGGGATGAGGCCACTTTAATTTGCTGGGCTCTGCCTTGCATAACACTGTGGAAGCAGGTTTTGTGAAGTACCCTGCCATAGCTAGAAGTGGTTGTAAAATAACAATATTTCATTGTTAATTCCCAGAGAAGATACACTTGAAGTCTGGAAGAAGAAAATTTGGAAATCAATGTGCCATTTAATTGCTTTTATTTCCTCAAATGACTGACCAATGAAAAAGCCATTTTGTTTCTAATGTGGGTTTTGGTGACACATATCCTCAAACAGAAAGAAAGAAAAATCACAGACCTTTAATTTTCAATCCCTCTGGCTTTGTATTTGCTCTTGGGCTACTAAGTCTTGTAGCATCCAAATTGTCAAAGTGTCTGTATGAAATGTAAGATTTGAAATTCCTTAAGTAGCTGTAAATCAAAGCTGTCCCATAATTTACAGTACATTTATTTAAGAAAATCATATTTATATAGTATCTTTTAACCCAAATGATATAATAGTATTTTACAAACTGGATTCGCTTCCCTCAACATTGAGATTCAGTCATCTCTGAGAGGTTAAGAAGCTGGAAAAATGTGACTTGTGTTATCACAGGAGCAAACTAACCTACTGGCTAATACGGCAAATTTCCTCATGAGAGCAACATCATTTTCATCTGCCAAGAATGCGGTTTTTTCAGTATCTTGGCTCTTTTTCTTTCCTTTTATGATAAGGTTATATCATATCATATCATGTCATATAATCTGTGTTATTTATCTACATGAGATAAAGTGATGAACAGAAATCTCCTTCCAAGCAAATGAATTTGCTAAACTGTTTTGTGACCTAGTGGCAAAGGAGAGTCTTGGAGAGATGTATACCCCAGATGTACACCCCAGTTATGTTCATCTACACCTTCCTCCCACTGGATTTTTCTGAGCTTCACTATTTGAGGATCTGCCCTTTGCACATGCAGAAACTGAACTCCATTTCTCATTCCTGTCACCTCTCTCCTCTTTGGGGTAAACAGAGTCAGATGATGCAACACACAGACCAAATTGCCCCTTTTTATAACATCAATGAAATGATATAAATATATACACAGACCAAGCAATTGGAATGTTTGCACTAGAAAACAGGGTAGACATGTCAAGCAGTTCATTCATCTTATCCTTTGATGTGAAAAAGTGGAGTAGTTTTAAAGAATGAACTGTGATTAAAATGAAATGAAACCTGAGTTGAAGAGATCTGAATAGCCATGTCAGTCCTTCCACTTATTTAGATACCCTCAGTCAGCAACACTGATTTGTATAAGCTGTACAGAAGGAGACATTATATTGGAAATTAGAGCTTTTCAATATTTAAAAAACCCCCAAAACTTTCAAAAGGTGTTACAAACAACATGAAGAGAATTTACCTTGCTAAATTTAACACGTTTCAAGAATAATAGCACAAATAATTTTCCATCTATTAAAGTTGGTGGTAAAGAAAGGTATATCATTGCCAGATACTTGTCATTCAATATTTGTTGTTCTCCTGTTTAAGACATTTCAGTCTCTCTAATAGGAGCAAAAAACAAATTCAGATTTAGAGGATCACACCATACATTACAATGAGTGGAAACACAACGTACAAATAATTCACAGACATAGCTTGTATGAAATGTGTAACAAATGCAGTAACAGAAATCTGTGAACTTTTTTCTTGTTTTAACAATTCATCTAGTATTAAAGATGACAAAATTACTCATATACAATGGACTGCCGGAAAGGTGGTTATCTCAAAAGCTGTGGGCAGGTGTCATTGCAAAGGTTGCCTATACTTAATATGATTGTAGAAAAATTTTGGATAAAATGTAATATAGTGCAAGCCCATTCCTTGAATGGAGGTAACTATGTATTCTCTAGGGGTTTGGTCTAATTTCCATGCATACACATCTGCACATTACTAAACTAAAATTCACCTTTGTGTCCTGTTAGTGATAGGGGATTGTATGCAGAACTGTTGAAAATTTACTTTATGAAGAGGACATTAATACTTTATGAGAGGCTTAACACTATAGCTGAGAGAAGAGATGACTTTCAAAAATTTACTTAGATTGGAGCACCGACTGATGGAGACTCTCCAACTAAACCTTGTTTTGCTTGGTGTTTAGCAATATAAGTTTGCTTGGCATTCCTCAGTTGGGATTGAAAGACTCTGGATGTGACTATTTCCTGTATTTGAGTGACCAATGTTTGTATGTTCTACAGAATCCTCTTCTGGGTCTTCTCTAGGTTGGATCTTGTGACTTCTGCGTCTTTCATATAATTTTGACAGCTTCAGTGACTGCGCTCCTGCATCCTGCCCTTAGATGACAATGACAAGCACTGCCTGCAATGCCTGCAGAGGCTGTGGCAGCTTGCCTTCTCCAAAGTTATTTCTAAGGCTTCTGTCTCAACCCTACAGCTTCTCAGGTTAAAGTAAAATTTTACCAGACGAATTACTTTGTTCCTGCTCCTCCTGCACAGTGAGTGGTACCTTGCTGACTCTTGAACTTTTAGACCACTGTCTGCAAACAACTAGGGTTGTTTACTATTATAAACAATATCTGCTTACTATTTTAAGCCACCTACATACTTATATGCCATATAACATCTCTCCTGCCTTGTCTTGTAGAGTTCAGTCTGTCTTTCAGAATAAAAGGAAATAAAATAACTAAGTTCAGATACTTTCCCAATTCATATGACCATGAATTCGTGCAGTCTTCTAGTGGAAGCCATATCTGCCCTTGATAGGGGGTTTGGAACTAGATGATCTGTGATGTCCCTTCTAACCCAAACCATTCTGTGATTCTGCAGATATTTTCTGCAGAAAAATTTCTGTCAAAAGTGAAATTCTTTTTCTCAGCACTTACACTCTCAGGTATTTTTTCTAGTACTTTTGGCATGCGGTTCCTCCTTGAGATAGATAAGTTTTCCAATAACTCACATTTCTCAAAAAATATTAATCCAGAGATTAACTCTTTGCAGTTAAGATTGCTATATCATCTGTAGTTGTGTACTTGCTCAGATTACTTAAGGGTTTGTTGTGGGTTTTTTTCTGAGATCTTACCCATATTGTCAATTTGTTGTTTACCTCTTCTAATTTCAGTGTCTTTTACCTAGATTTTTCCTGTTGTTTTTCTAAATCACAGCACTCTTGAGTTGTAGTCTTGCTTTCTGTCCAATGTTTGTTTGAACAAATACTGTACACTCAGTGAAGAAAATTTCTTTCAACTTAGTAATGTGTTTCATACCCTTGGGGACATTTTTAAGTGTGGATCTGTGATTGAACATAAGAGCACAGGAACCCAAATTTTTCAAACTGAGAAAATTGTGCATAATTCAGGTGAAATATATTTTCCAGTGCTTACAATATTATAAATGAATGCATTTATAATTTATAGGGAAAAATCTGTACAGAAAATACATATAAAGAGGTTTAAATTAATGAAGGAATTTAATAAATAATTGCAAGTTACACTATGGAGTTTTCATTTGCCATGAGGGGGATTTTCAGGTTTTTCTGCTTACAGAAACCTAAATATCTTTTTTAAAAGTACTTTTTGTCATAAAGTTTATAATTTTATATCAAATATATGATGTTTTTGAATAGAGTTTCACAACATCTTTATTTTGCTTCCAGGGTGGCTAATTGTTATTCTTCTAGTTTTCTTTTGTTAGGGAATAGTACTGAGAATATTGACATTTCTCTTGTCCTGTCTCCTCAGTTTTAGTTTCCCTGACTTCCTCTATTTTTGCTGTGTTCAATGAATCACTCACAGAGTTTATGCTCAGCAGGAGAGAGGCTGACTGTGCTGACCACTAAGCCCTGTGGGCTACTGTTGTCACAGGGCTCTCTATTGCCCTGCTCAGTGAGTCTGTCTCCACAGTGGGAGGATTTGCATGGAAAGTCTACTTCACTTTATTTGGATTTTTTAAGTGGAATTTAGTGTTCACAGAATATGTCAGATTGAAAAGAAATGGCCTGAAGTTCAGCCTCTTGCTGCTGTTGTAATCCTCTGTCTTTCTGTTAAACAAGCTGTCCAACATGTCAGTTATGACAAGGGTATCTGTCTGCAAAGAACTGCTTGCAAACCATCAATATTTGAGATTTGAGGAAGAGACCTTAAAAATGACAGATTCTCCACTCTGCCAGAATGCCAACAGACCTCTGTGCATCCAGTTGTGTGTGACTAATATCACAGGATGTCACAGGTTAGTATCAATGTGGACAGACGTGGCTGTCAAAAACGGTGGACCATAACGCCCCCGAGGGGAAAAAGAAAGGCTCACTTCATGCAGTCTGGTGCATGATCATTGAACCAATGGTTAACAAAATAACATAATCTGTCCTTTTGACCAATATTGCATGCAGAACAATATACTGGAGACAAAAGCAAGGCTGCTTTCTTTGTTACTTAACATTTTCATGTGTGTTTATTTCTGGCATATGGTGCTACTCTGACAGTTTTTAGAAGATGAAACCTCATTCATAGAATCTATCTGGTATCACCCTCTGACCCTGAAAAAAGTCACCACGTGCATCCAATAATCTTCACCTTCTCGAATAAGTAGACATTTTGGAAACCTGGAGTTATTAAAGTGTGACATAACAGAAAATAAGCAAAGGTCTTTTTTTTTTTTTTTTTGTCGAGTGTGTTTTACATTGTTCATCTAGTGATTTATAAAGCATTAATCTTTATCTATGACAGTTGAATACAGAAAGGAAACAGCCCCTCATTCTCCAACCTCACTTTCAGACTTGCTCCTAACCGAGCTAAACGTTGCATTCTAACTGAGGCAGCAAGCCTTGCTGTGAGGAGTCTGAACACAGTGCTGTGTGAGGTACCAGCCCTCAGTCTTGACAATCTAAGCAGATCTGTCATCTCTGTATTTTCCAGTTTCATCAGAACTTGACAGTCACTTCATCCCTGCAGTCCCCTGATCCTCTAGCATTTTGTGATAAGCCTTAAGTCTTGCATAGTACATGAACTTACTGACAGAAGGAGTGAAGAACAAGAAGGATTATTTATTGTTCCTGTTACATGTAAATCCTTTCAACAATAGCTTAGCAGGGAAGCAGTGTTACTTCACAGGGAAGTTTACTTTGGACAGATGTGCTTAAAAAGGCTGCACTTTGTTTTTTAACTACACTGAGCAATCCCATTTCCTTCTTTTTCCCTCTGCTTCCCACTCATTGTTAAGGACATTGCTTATCCTAAGGAAACCAGTAGCGTTACCCTGGTTTTGCACTGTGGTGACTAAAACTATCCAAACTGCCAAGGCTTTGCGTCAGGAGAGGCAACTGGCAGACTTGGGAAAATATGTGGATCATGTGACACTGACACAGGTACCAGTAACTCTATAACCAAGGTATGATGGGCTCCTCCCACATGGATGGCCCCCACTAGAAACTTAACCATCACAGTTCTGCTCTGTAAGTATGACAAGTGTTCTGATTGTTCACTTTGACATCAGATTCTGGAAACATTTTTAAGTCCATTTCATATTGGTCTTCAAAGACACAAAAATAGGTCTGGTAGGAAAAGTATATCATGTCTGAAAAAGACATGATTTCTATCTGAAGTTGGAAAATCATGTACACATTTGCTAGAAAATAAGGGCAGTCTTCAGATAGGGTTCCTACAAATCTTTGGATTTCCCTGTCATTATAATTAGGAAAGAGTGACTACTGTATGCTACAGTAGTCTCTAGCATACAGTACTGTATGCTAGGTTTGCTTTGGTTACAGTTTTCTACTTGTTCTTCCTACCTATTTATGAAAAAGTTTGGTTCTTTTTATTAGCCTTTCCCCTCCCCACAGGAAGAGGACTGAGTGATCTAATAGGCTGTTTCATGACTAGCAATTTTTTTGCATAGAAAGAAAAACATCAAAAGACACCTCCACAGAACATCAGAATATCATTTTATATCATAGCAACCATATATGGAATATTTTTTGAATAAATTTCTACTAGTATATTTCAGAAGGACAACTTTGTTGCAATTTGTTGCGAAAAGGTTGGTTGCACTTTAAAACGGACCAAATACTAACTGAGATGTAGTGCTCTGCTTTCATTGTCAAGTGGGAGAGGAGGTAATGGTAGATAGTGCTCTGAACTTGACTTCCTGACTCAGATAAAGACTTCTTCTATTGCTGGTTTATGTAACTGCTCATCCTTATTTCCTACATCGTTTTAAAAAGTGGGCCAAAGGAATGCATACTAAAAGCAGTAATTTCCTCTCTATTCAATGAAATTGACAGCTTTTGCAAAAATCCGCAATTATCGATATTTTGCTGATCTATGCTTGCTGCCAGAGTTATGACATTCTCCGCCAGCACCATGTATTTCCAACTCAGTTTCAAAACCCTGTGTGCATCTATGGTCAAAAAAACGGAAGCCATAGTAGCTCTTACCCACGGAAGGCTTTGCAAGGTACTTCCCACAAGTAGTTACAAATAGACCTAAGCTTGAACAGTTTTCCAGGTTTGCAAATATAGGGCTGAAATCAAGTACAGCTTGGGAGAAGTAGTTGGCAATGCCCAGTGCCTGAAATAAATCAGAATGAAATCATAGAAATGTAGCTAACATTTGAGTGGCCAAGGCCCTGTTAGTTACTTTTCCTCTCTGTAAATGTGCTCCCTCTTTCTCTCCTTGTGACCTACTTTTTGTCACTGTCTCTTGCTGTTTTTGTTCTTTCTTGTTGAGAAAAGTTGATTTGTATTGGGCTACTAGATTTATTTGCTAGGAAGAAAAATTTTCAGCAGGATTACCCAGATCAGAGAGCTTAAAGAATCTGTGCAGACACTCGTTACCATGAGATCCAGTTTCTTCTTAACAGCGCATCTGTGTTCCAAACCTTACAGGATCTCCCCACCTCCTTTTGCCAAGCAAACAGTTTGCAAAGAGCGGGGTGGAAAAAGCACAACTGCCTTCTCCAGTTTGTGAGTTTCATAGTTTTTCCATGTTTTGGAGCTTTAAGGTGAGCAACTGAAATTTTCTAGCCAATTTGCATACAGAAACAAGTGTAAAAGACAAACACACACACACACGGCATGAAATGTGAAGCCATGTAAAACTCACTGTATCACAGGTTTGCAACTCAAGCTCATAATCATATTCATAAAAACAATTGCTTTCCTTGTTTCTTTGTGTGACCTTTTTCAAATAGGATGATTTTCCAACATACATCAAATGTCACAGTGTTTTGAAAGACCAAAAATTGTTTTCATTTGCAAAGTTACTTCAGCATACCTTTAATGGGACTGTGCACCTACTTCAAGCTGTACATGCACTTAAATACTGAACTGAATCAAGGCCTTCAGGAGGAAGAGAAATCCCAGCTGCTCAGACCCTAATTTTCTTTGTTCTTTATTTTGAAAGTTGAGCAATTGAGAACTGATAAAGTAGCATTTAAACAGAAAAAGCCTGTATATGATTTATAAGGTATTCTAGAAGATACATTAGAAAGCATTATGGGATGCAATCAATCAGTGCCTGGATTACTCAAGATACTAAAGGCTTTTTTCTGCTTTCAGCGAGTAAGAGGACAGATCAGGTATTAGTATGGCATATTTGTCTAACTGATGGCATCATTTTCTAGCACCTTTTCTTGATTTATATTCCTGTGTTTATCCAATTTCCTTTATAACACCATCCAAAGCAGAAACATTAGGTATTTGTTATTTAACCTCTGTGATACCTTCAGCAATTGGCAGAACAAACTGGACTCATATTCTTATTGTTGCTTTAGATGACAATTTGGCAAAACTGAAGGACCGGAACATTCAATTTATTTACTGTTGTTACCATAAAAATAAGGATAGTACATTTTTGGCCTTAGAAGAAATTTGATTTTCCTTTCTAGCAAGAAAGGTTGACTGAAAAAGACCTCCTGTTCCCAGTAAAATAAATAGGAGTTTTGGCTCTGAGATGCAATGTGAGAAACACTGGTTTCTAGCTCATGAATTTCCTGGTATCAGACTGAGCTGCACAAGAGTCTGGGAACTGTGGGCCCATGTAGCTCATAATATATTTAGCAAAGTATGGAAATTTATACTGGAGAAAGATAATTCTATTCCCTAGCTGAGGGGTTTCTGGTTATCTCACAGCCAGCTCAAAGATAGTGATTTCACTGCAGTCTGTCCCTCGTGACTTCAATTTGCAATAGAAACAAATAACCGACTGACAAAAAGCCCACTGTGCACACTAAAGAGCTGAGGTTTCCACAGAATCAGCCAAATGCTCATGCTTATTTTCCAAATTAATTTTTTTCCTTCTTTCTGAGTGTAGTATATTTGATGGAAACTTTGCATTAACATATAGCATGGCAGAAATACCTTGCAAACTTTGGGACTCTAACATTATAAGTAACTTGACCCATCCACCCAACCTGGCCAGTTTCAAGTCTTGTCTTTGCTTTAAAGATGACTCAAGTTACAGCTGGGGGGTTGGTCCTAGCTGGGGAAGTATTGAAAATATTGTCTCTTTTACTCAGTCTGTTGCCTGTCCAGGAACACAAGTTGAATTTTTATCTCATCATAGTTTAAAAAGGCCACGGTAATGTGTTAATGCAGATGAAAGTTATCAAATTCTATTAGACTCCTAATGCCTTCTCACAACTCCCACATGTATCCACATGTATTCAACAGCACACAAAATTTTCTTCACCCTATTAGCACAAAGGAATTTCTAAAGTAGAATGTATTATTGCAGCAATAAAAATTATGAGCTGCGTCAGCAGAAGGTCTTAGAGCTCTAAGTGAACTGGTGACACTACTTTGTACCTTTTAGACACCTCTGTACCTTTTGTCTCACAGTGATGCAGCCATTCAGACCAGATTACCTTAACAGAAAAAGACATAACCTCAGAGACATGTTTGACAAAGTAGAATATGTTGAACTTTACTGTCGCATTTTGCAGCAGTGGTGATACAAGAGCAATGGTGATACTAGAGCAGTGGTATATAGGAAATACAGATATGTTAAACCTAGGCTGTACTTGACAGAGCCCTAAAGCAGGAATGATATGAAGTTGTTATCTCTCACTCCCAATACCCTTATAAACACATCTCTCTGGGCCTAAGCCAAATCCCCCAGAAGTCAAAGGCAGTTCCTTCGTTGAAAAGGAGATGTGTTTTGGGTCCAAAAAACCACTTAATTGGGCATGCAATGTAGTTGATATTTATTTGTTATTCTGTTCCACTATATTCACAACTGGAATAGAAGCTATATGACTGCTAAAAAATTAAAAAAATGCAAGATATTTCATTGTCTTTGATATTTTGAGTATATCTAAACTTTTTATCCTGACTATGAGGGCTAAACCCACCAATATTTGTAAGATCCACAATAAAATGGACATTTACATACAAAATCTCCAATAAGAATTACTCAAAGCAGGTGACAGATTTGGTGTAGCGGTGGCCAGTATTTTGGACTGACCTATGGGAAATTCAGTTTTCTGTTATTACTAAATATAGTGAAGGCAATATTCTTGCTCTCAGAGTTAAGCAGTGCCACTGCTAGGGAATCCCATAAACTGTCTTTTAAATATGTTCCCAGCAGCAAATTTGCTACAACAGTCAAGTATAATTTACTCAAGAGAATCAATAAAACTTCAGTATGAAAAGGTAATGTACCATACTGTGTACCACTGGCTTATTAGGACAACACATATGGAAAAGGAATAGTAAGATCATACCGCTGGTTAGGTGTCATTCTCACTGAATGAACAGCTTAAGCAAATAGAAACTACTTGCTGAGATGACATTGCTGCCCTTCACTGCAGAAGAACTTTCAGGAGCATATTTTGTTTTTATCTTCCCTCCTTCAGTGAGCTGGTAATTGCAGACTGAAAAATTTTCTAATCTCAGTCCCAAAAGGATATAGAATGATTTAAGGGTTTTATGCAAGTTAAGGCTTGCAGGCGTGGGAGGAAAAAAAATGAAACTTGTCCCTTCAAAGCTCTTGCTTTCTTGTGAGAAAATTTAGGGTCATGGATAAAACCTCCTTCCAGATCTTTCCAATCATTCACATAAGGTTAAAAAAAAAGGAATTCAGTTGTCTCTGAAAGATACGAGCCTTACCAGAGAAAGCCATAGCACACTTCAAGAAACAGGCCAATTCTTTTTGATTCTGACAGACTTAGTTTCTCTGCTTCACTAGTCCAGGGCTGAAATGAGAAAGCTTCCTTCTCTATGTGCCCAGACTTGTCCAAATTCTAGAGGCAGCTGAGCGTAACAGTAGCAGCAGCATATGATAATGTACGTTTTTCTGATAGACTGTCTTTTGTCATGAGCTACATAATGCAGAAGCACAAAGGCACCCTGCCTGGTTTATCTGCATCTATGCCAGATTTGCTGGTAGAGCTCGTGCAGCCAGAAGATGCAATTTTGCTTCGTTCCTAGTCTTATAACTAGGGGAGCGATATCTTGTAACATATTTAACTTCGGGGAGCGTTTTTTAATTTCCTGTTTCAGTGTTTTACTCTTTTCTGGGGACAGAATGAAAGCTATCTCTACCTCACTTCTGTATTTCTTTGCAGAAAGAGAATCCTTCCCCTAGCAGTGGTTACAAATACCCCTATAAAATTTTTTTGGTAACATTTTCTGTAACATTTTTGCACGCCTTTTTTTATAAAGCATAGGCTACTGAAAATTTCAAATTACTACTGTACAAGAAAAAGCATATTGCATGAGCACTGAATAAACCATTGCATCTTGTACAGTACTTCTGTGATGATGCTAAGCTGTTTGTCTTATAATAACCTTCAAGCCATGCTTTTCCTATAGCACTCTGTTATCAGTAACCCAGAGTTTGGATTGATGTAATTTGACGTGGTTCGGATGAGATTCTGGGAATCTAATGTGACAAACAGGCATGAACAACAAAACCCTTCCAGCTAACTAGTTTTGAAAGGAACTGTCTAGAGAAAAGCAATATCTTGGAAAATAAATGATACATTAAAAAAAATGGTAAATATCCTAGCTCAAAAACATCTCTATTAAGTAATGCAGAAAAAAGTCACATTTCAAAAATGCTAATGAGATTATATGAATCCTCTTAGCTGTGACTATACCTTAGATATAGTTAATGAATATCCATATAAGGTTTAACACTAAATTAAAATAAAAAGCTAACAGCATACTAGCTACGTATGTATATAAACCCAGAATCTTACCTCTGTGTTGGACAGATATCTATCAAAGCCAATAATACCAAACTTTGAAACTGATATTTTCTTTAAAATAAATAGTTATGATATAAACTGTTTTATATCATAAATATCTGCCCCTAAATGAAATCACTATTGCCTACTTTGAAAATATTCCCTAAAAAGATCTCTTGAAGGAAAGGGATTTAAATTATAATTTTGCACATATATACAGTAAGGTTACCCTTATTTAAATTTTCACTTGTAAACTAGTGTCAGAGTGAATATCTATCCCCCTAATTGTCAGCAAAAACCCCCAAATTATTAGTGGGTCCTAGAAACTCAGCTTTCATGGAACCAAAAATATTCTTGCTGCTTATGGTGACATAGATAACCTTAAAAATAAGAACTGAGTATAAATGATCACAATATTTTCATGTAGAAAGAAGCCATTCATCTCAAGAAGCTGTTAACTCTGCAGCTATATTGGTGGCAGTTTAGAAGTCTCTATTTTTAACTAACTATAGCAGGATTCAAGTATAATGCATTATTTTCTATCTACTGATATCTGTGTGCTTTCCAAATAAGTTTTTGTATACTCAAGTATGATGAATGACCCTATTGTTCTCAAACTCACTCTGTTAATATCTTTTGTATTGGTGTTATTCATTGCTAAGGAAAATCTGTAATAGTTTGAAAATGAGAGACACTGGAATAAGAAATAGAGTGAAACAAAGTACAGCAAAGAACAGTTTGGCTTCTACTATCTGCTTCTGTTTAAGCCCTACACAGACTATACATGTGTATATATATATATATAATTACATATATATATATATGCACATCTACATCTAGATATGCATACGTATATATACAAATAGACATAAATATATAGAGACAGTTGCAAGCAAGGCTGTAATGCTAGAACTAAAGTAAAACTAAAAGGAGCTGATGCAGAAGGTTCATTTCACTGCAGTGTAGTGTGCCTAGTACAGGGTTTAGGTCACAACTGAGTCAAAACTGTAGGAAAGTGTGGAGCTCAATACACTTTCTGAAGAGCTCTTCAGCTTCTTCTTTGCTCATCACTCCACATACTCTTGTAAGAGGGTGTACATCGGGTCTGGCTGAGATGGAGTTCACTTTCCCACAGCAGCCCTCACAGTGCTGTGCTTTCCATTGGTAGCCAGAAGGGTGTTGATAACACATCAGTGTTTTGGCTACTGCTGAGCAGTGCTGGCACAGCATCAGCACTGTTTCTCAGGCATTGTCCCCGGATCAGTAGGTTGGGGGTGGGCAAGATCCCAGGAGGGGACACAACAAGTCCAGCTGACCCAAACCGACTAAAGGGATAGTCCATACTGTATGACATCTGCTCAGATATGAAAGCTAAGAAAAGGAGAAAGAAGTGATGGCATTTGTGGCATTAAAAATATTTGCCTTCTGGAGCAACTACTAATGAGTGCTGAAGCCCTGCTTCCCAGGAATTGGCCAGACATCACTTGCTGATGGGAAGTAGAGAATAAAATTATTTTTTTCTTTGCTTGTGCTCATGCAAACTTTTGTTTTTGCTTTAGCAACGTGCCTTATCTCAACCTATGAGTCATTTTCCATCTTATTTTCTCTCCCCTGTCTAGCTGAAAAGGAGTAGTGATAGAACGGTTTAATGGATATCTGTTGTCCAGCCAAGGTCAACCCACTAGAGTGGGACATGACTGTCTTATTTTAAGCAAATGAAGTGGAGCCCTTTGTGGTTTCACGGAGCCATTTAGCTTCTGAACAGCCCAGGAAATGGGCAAAACAATTTTCATTTATTGTACACATTGTAATTAATTTTCTCATTTGGGATATAACTGATTTTTTGCAGGAATGAAATTGTATTGACAGGACAGGCAGATAACATAGTGGCATGACTAGAAAAAGTAAATAGAAAGCAATACTTACCCCCTCTGTTAATCAGTCATTCATTTGATGGGACGAGCTACAAGAATGCACAATAATGGAGGAAAATGAAACAAAGGACTGTGAAAGACAGAAAGTTTAGGTGAATTTTATTACAAGTAGCACTACTAGCAAAACTTCTCTGTAAACTATGCAACATTTCCCACAAGATTATAGATTTATGGTTTTATTCCCTTGTATGTCACTTTTCCACAATCAGTCATTTTCATTGAATTTTTGGGTTTTAATCTCAAACCATTTATTTTCATTGAAGACACCAAAATGAACCGATGTCACATGTTCAATATTTGAAGACTGAGGAAGAATTAAAAAAATTCGTATTTGAAAGGGTGCACCACCATGCTTCCACTTCTGCTTTCCTACTTCAGTTGGTAACAAACACTGGCAAAAAGAGGAAACGATGTAGCTGACATTAAACTACAGTTCATTAACTGTAGCACTAACTGATGTAGTAACATTAAACTGCTGGATGTTTTTGGAAGCCTCATACTGGAGAAATTTCAAGTTGTAAAAGTCAGAATTGTTTTTATACCGTGAAATAACTGCTTAATACAGAGTTATAGTTTTTCTTTTCTTTTCTTTTCTTTTCTTTTCTTTTCTTTTCTTTTCTTTTCTTTTCTTTTCTTTTCTTTTCTTTTCTTTTCTTTTCTTTTCTTTTCTTTTCTTTTCTTTTCTTTTCTTTTCTTTTCTTTTCTTTTCTTTTCTTTTCTTTTCTTTTCTTTTCTTTTCTTTTCTTTTCTTTTCTTTTCTTTTCTTTTCTTTTCTTTTCTTTTCCTTTTCTTGAGTGGTAGCAAATACTCATTTTAAGACAGACTTTTTTTTTCTCCCACTTTTCTTTAAATGGTTTTGCCACAGTACTTGACAGAGATGGTTATGCTTATGAAGATAAAATGAAAGTGATGATCAGAATGTATAGTGTTGCCAGGCAGACAGACCTAAGAGGAATACTCTGCCGAAGAAGTAAAATTGTAATATTTCCAGTTGGTAAGCAATCATCTTATTCGATACATTTTAAATAAGTCTGAAATGAGTTATCTTCTCACAAGAACACCTTGCATACAGTAAACTTCCAAAACTTCCCTGAGTGTAACACCTATAGCAAAAACATTTACTCAGAAATGAGAGAAAATTCATGTAACCTTTAAAAGAAACATATTAGAAACATTATGACTTTATAGCATGCATTATTCAATAAAAAAATCCAGCTCTCCAAATGGAAAAAAACTCCTGTCCACTCTGCAGTTGAAATACATTTAATTTACATGGTTAGTGAAATTGTTAAAATATCTGGTTTTCTTATCAAAATTATGTACTGCAGGTCAAAACGTTTCCAGAAATCATTTTTAAAATCCAAAATGCAATATTCTAAACTTGGGAACGCTGCATACTTGTTGACAGAGCAATTTAGCAAAAAAAAAAAAAAAATCTAAGGTGATGAGCAGCTTATTCTACTTATTTTTTATTTTTTTTTCTTTTTTTGCTTTGTGTCCATGTATATGTGGGTGGAGAGGTAGTGCCAGCTGTGAGGATTATGAGATTGAATATAAGCTTCTAGATGGATACAATCCCATAACAATGCATTTCAATGCATGTACATGGAAGCAAATATTTAAAGGGAAAATGCTTAGTTATAAGGTATTATGTGCTTACACAAACTTATCAGACTCCTTGACTTCATTATTACGTTAGGTCTACCTTAGTACTTTTTAGTCCACTGTCTGACAGGGGGTTGGTTTCATGTTTTTGATGCTCTGTTTATGCAACTCCCAAAATGACCCTAGACTTAACCACCTATTCAACTTCATCTTCATGCATGCTTTTGCATCAGGATGCAAAGTGCTAGAATTTAGGATTGGATTTGTGTGTGGGAACAGTAAGGAATATTCCTTGTTCGGGTCGTTTGTTGTTTGGTCACTAGGAAAAAGTGATAGGTTAGTGCCAGCAGATGAGAAGGCTTTTAAACACAGGGCCATTTCTAAAGCTGCTGGTCAAATATGGTTCACCTCATAAATAACATATTGATCCCAGTAAGAATGCTTTTTAGAGTCAGTAAAAAATCACACATGCGTAAAAACAATCCAAATTTGGCTCTTCAGAACAGTGTTCCATCACAAAATACCTGTCTTAAACATGAAAATTACTTTAGTGTTCAGTTCACAGGATAATGCTACAAAAACCTCTGAAATTAGCAAATCTGAAAGGGAAATGCAAGTCTCACTCAGGTACACAAATATATTTATATCTATGAGAATATGTGTATTTATTAGAATATTAGACATTGAAAACCTGTGGAGAACACGGAGACATGGAGAACAAGCAGAAAGACTGGATGAGTAAGGTGGAGTAGGAGCTCAGTGGGAGAGCCCTCAGAAAGAGGTGAAGGTTAGTTTATGATGTAATTAAGGACAGCTTCTTACTGCATGTGTATAAGGAGACAAATTTATATTGCTGTAACAGTCTTAATTCTGTCACTGCAGAACTCTAAGACTTTACCTCTGCTTGAGTTTTTGGTCTTATTGTTAAATGAAGAGTCTGAGATGAACTAAGCTGATATTTTCGCACAACTGCAATTCTCTGCTGTCTGCACAGAGAAAATCCTTTTGTTTAGGGCTGAAGATGCCGAGTTAGCTGCTAATAACTTGAACTCGCAGGGAGGCTGTGAAAATTGTCATCCATGTCTAGCAAGCCCAAGAGTAACAGTAAGCTGCTGAACTTTCTGACAAGAACTACAATAAAATGACTGCACATCAAGGAGTTCATAACAACGAAACGAGCCACAACAGGAAACTTTTTTCAGAAAGGAAGATTACCTTTTATTTATGAATATCTAAAGTGACACTGTTTGAAAACACACCCTGTTTTTTAGTATGGGAATTTTATTGATAGCAGCTTTCTTTCTGCTGACACCTTGATTTTCTTTAAAAACTGTCAGTGCTTTGGCAGTTTTACTTTTTATGCCCTGGTATTTCAGATAAACCTCAAGGCATTATTCTGAAATTTGACAGCTCTTCCAGACTTCATTTCTTTCACAATTTTTAAACTAGTAACCCAGTAATAAGAGGGACCAGAAAACAAGGCAGTTCTGACAAAGTACACATGATGTTTGAACCTTCTGTAAAAGCCATTTTGAAATAGCATATTGCTGCTGCACTTCATTTTGAAGCATTTTATTAGTGTAGCTGCAAATGCAAAGCTACACCATCTGACTTGAGGAACCATATACGCTACAGTGAATAAGCAAAGCTTCTCCCTTTCCTTTTCTTTTACTTGCTCACACACTCCATACTTCAGAAAGAGATGTGACGGTAATACATATTGAAACAGAAATGATGATTTTTTTTCTTTATTTGAATTTTAAATAAATAAGATATGGTGTCATTTGACCTTTTTTCTTTTTGTCTTTCTTTTAGAAAGGCATTTCAGCCATAAGATGACCTTGAACTTTTTTTTTTTCTTTTTTATAGTACGTGTTTTTGCACCTGAGTTCTTATTTCCTATGAAGAAGCATGAGAGACTCTCAATTAAAACGGTCCTCACTCTGGGATAATCACTAGACCTTTTTAAGCAATTTCACCTAATGAATTATGTGTCAATTGCTTTTGTGAGGTGTGTGTTGCCAAAATATGACCAGCATTTTATCTATCCTCAAAGCACAGAAAGTATTCCAATCAAACTTGGTATATAGAGCTCAGATGCAGTTAAGATGGTCTTCAGTCTTTCTTAAAATCTACAGAAGTTGTATAAAGACAAATAAACAAACCCATTTACAGATGAAGACTGTGAGGTAAAAATCAAGGAAAGGTCACAGGAAAACGAATGAAACTGCTTTCCAAATAAGAAATCATTAGTAAAATGACTACGGAAATTTATAATCCAGATCTTGCAAGGAAGCTGGAACTAGTGTAGTGCTGCTAGAGCATCACAAGATAGACACTTCAATTCTTCCTAAAATGCAAATTTTCATAGAATCGCAGAAACATTGAATCATTTATGTTGGAAAATACCCTTAAGATCATTGAGTCCAACAATTAACCCAGCACTGCCAAGGTCACCAATAAACCATGTCCCCAAGTGCCACATCTACACATCTCTTAAATATCTTTAGAAATGGTGACACCATCACTTCCCTGGGCAGCCTGTTCCAACATTTAACCACCCTTCCAGTGAAAAAATTCTTCCAACCTGAACCTGTGTCCCCTGGCACGGCTTGAGGCCATTTCCTCTTGTCCTGCCATTAGTTGTCTGGGGCAGGACAGACCTTGCTACAGCCCCCATTCTGGTTGTTATAGAGAGCAATAAGGTCTCCCCTGAGCATCCTCTTCTCCAGCTAAACAACCCCAGCTCAGCTCCCTTAGCCACTGCTCACAAGACTTGTGTTACAGACCCTTCACCAGCTCTGTTGCCCTTGTCTCTCTTGTAGTGAGTGGCCCAGAACTGGACACAGGACTCAAGGTGCAGTTTCGCCAGTGCTGAGTACAGGGGTAAGATCACACCCTGGTCCTTCCAGCCACACTGTTGTTGATACAGGCCAGGATACCATTGGCCTTTTTGGCCACCTGGGCACACTGCTGGCTCATGTTCAGCCGGCTGTCGACCAGCACCCCCAGGTCCATTTCTGCTGGGCAGCTTCACATCTGCTCTTCCCCCAGAGTGTAGCACTGCATGGGGTTGTTGAGACCTAGGTGCAGGACCCAGCACTTGGCCTTGTTGGAGCTCATTCAATTGGCCTTGGCCCCCTGATCCATCCTATTCAGATTCCTCTGAAGAGCCTTCCCACCCTCCAGGAGATCAATAATCCCATCTGACTTGGTGTCACCTGCAAACTTACAGAAGGTGTATTTGATCCCCTTGTCCAGATCATTGATAAAGGTATTGAACAGGACTGGACCCCAAACTGATCCTTGGGGAACACCAGATGGATGTAAGTCCATTCGCCACCATGCTCTAGGTCTGGTCATCCATCCAGTTTTTAGCCCACCAAACAGTGCACCAAACATCCAAGCATTGAGCAGCCACTTTCTGCAGGAAAATTCTGCAGGAGACAGTATCAAAGGCTTTGCTGAAATCCAGATAGACAACATCCACAACCTTTTCGTTATCCACTAGTTTGGTCACCTGGTCATAAAAGGAAATCAGATCAGTCAAGCAGGACCTGTCTTTCCTAAATCCATGCTGGCTGAGCACAATTGCCTGAGTCCCTAGAGGAAAAAAATCAATCATTTACCACGTTTCCTTTATAACAATTGAAAACAAGGCATTAGACCACAACACATTAACAGGATTTCTGCTCTTTAACTAGGGATGCATTTTAGCCCCCTAAATGTTTTTTTTTATATACCAACCAATGAGGATAAACAAATCCAAACATGCTCTACGCTGTATTTGCTTATATCTCCAAAAATAATAAAGAACCCATATCCCAACAAACAAACAAACGGACAAAAATCTTACCATCTTGATTTTTTTTCAAGAGTTGAAGGTCTATTATGAAAATCTTGAGCTTAGGACTCCTTTCTCACTGACATTCTCAGTATTTTCATACTGTGTTCTGGGATAGCTTTATGGCTATTCCTTGTTTTAAAGCTTCCAGACTCATGACTGTCCAATTCTCAAATATCTGACTGATTCAAAGACAAATGGTGTACTTCCCTTGAATGCTGATTTACCCTTTCATGATAGACACAGGTATATACAGTCCCTTAAGTTGCATTGGATACGCTGGTCTCAGACACATAAAGAAAAATAACAGAACACCAATATTTTATTAGATGTCATAGTTCATGTTATACCCTTTTCAGAGAAACAATATGTATTCTGTGTCAGGCAAAAGTCAATTTTGGGATCTTTTTTAGAACATTAGTTGGTTTCCATGAAGGTTTTCTTTTGTCTGTTCATTCACGTACACCACTGTGATCTTCTTTTTCCTTCATTGTGTTTACTTGATTGAAAGGTGAAAAAATTGTAGAGATATGGAAGAAACAGAAGAGCAGGACTCTTACACAAAGGGATCAAATGAATCCAGTTCCAACAGTGGGGTGTGAGTGATGTTTATCTGTTTGACTAGTTTTTGTTACTTTTTTTTGTTGTTTTTAAAAGGATCACTCTTGCCTTGTCATTGTTTGGACAGGTAGAAAAAAAAACAGGCAGAAATTCAAGAACCCAAAAATTGTACCTGAAAAGCAATTCTGAAGGATCCTACAATTGATCCTGTATGAGTGATCAGTACATGCTCAATAGCCAATTTTTTGGTTGGCTTTCACAACGTTTTCTTGCAGAACTTTTATTGAAAGGATTAGATGGGTAGGCAACAAGAAATTCTTCTGTGGGAAGAATATGTTGGTATCAGCAAACCGTCCTCTGACAAAGGACATTCTGCAAGCTCCCTTCTCTCTCTTTGCACTTCATATTTGGATGTTAAAGCTTTCTGAACACTGATATTTATTTTCCCTGTGACTGACCCTTAACTGAAAACATTTCCTAACATTTTGCATTCTTTGTAGTTGATGTGCCGAACTAGTGTAAACTTCTGTACATCTCTTACACTCTAATACCTCTAATGAAATGCCGTAATTTCATTTTAGAAGAAGAGAGACTTCATGACGACAACATAGTTGGTAGCAATCCCTGTTGAATAGCAAATCTGATTTCACACTTTTACATGAGCAAATAATGGAACACCAACAAAAAATCCAATGTCACCTTTAAGTCATCATATGTGAGATATCAGTATTAAAAGGTTTCTTCCTTTATTGCTGCAAAAGACTTGAAGTAGTTATTGCATTAAGCAATCTCAATAAATCATCCCACACTTCAAAAATAAAAAAAAATTCCATAATGTTTCCTGTTGTGAAGTCTTATAACTATGAATTCATAATTTTAATTACAGAACTTCACAATTTCTTCTTGGGCACAGGTTGCTATAATAAATAGAATAGGAAACATAGGTATTTGCCAACATATCTGTGATAAATGACTACCAAAGAAGCAACTGAAACTGAGGTCAATTCTTTACAACTACTGCTGAATATTCACAGCAAATATCTTGCAGCATGTACCCAGCCATCAAGAGGATAATAATAAAGTTTTCCCACTGTCACTGCTGTAACAAATACATTTTTTGTATTGAGCTAACCTGAAAAACAATAGTTTATCTGTTTTAATAATTACAATTTTTAGTACCTTAAAATGAAGCAGCACTACCGATGACTGCTTCTCACCTTTTCTTTATTTAAGTAAATGGAAAACTAAAGTAAATATCTGATCTGAATGAACTTTCTTTTTGGCAACTTCTGGAAGTAGCTGGTTACAAACTTCAGGAAGCTTCTCCAGCTATCAAATAGAACTAGGAAGGAAACACAGAAAGGGGATCAACTATGATACCCATTGTGAATAAATTTATGTGAGGAGAAACTAAACATTGACATTGCTCTTTCTGGAAATAAATGAGATAAGAAGCAATATTATACAGGTCTGTAAAATCATGGTTGGCTCAGAGACTGCCTCTGATATCATAAATCACTATGACTTCTAATACGAGAAGTTGGAAGCACACAATGGCCCTGTTACCAGGTTTAGGACATGTATTTAACAGCAAAAGGACATATTTTTTCATACAGCTGGTACTGTGGAACTCAGTACCACAGAATGTTTTAGAGGCAAAGAAAAAAAAAAAGGATTCAAAGAGGAAGGCTGGAAAAAAAAATAAAGTTATTGATGTTTTTAAACATAGTGATCCCTCAGTGTTCTTTGATTCAGAGGTCCTCATATTGATGCATCATAGAAGCTCCAAATATGTTACATTGGAGAAGGCCTGAATACTAAACTCCTCAAACATCTGCTGCTCACTGCTGTCAAAGGAAACCTACTGATATTGGTAGGCCTGTGGCCTCATCTGTCAGGAAGGGTAAAACATGGTTAGACTTAGATTCTGAAAGCTGCATGCTATTTTCCTGTTATAGGAGTGTATTTTAGGAGAGTTAAGAATTTTTTCTTAATAGAACCTAAGAATTTTCAGCTTCCCTTGTGACAGGAGGGAGCAAAACAACTTGAACAGAAAGGATTTTGCTCTTTATTAGGCAATTTATATTCTTAATCCTTATCTTATCTAAAAATGAGACAGCAGCTCCACCAGAGAAATTTTGCTTCTTAAAGCCCCCAAGTCAATTATTAGTTCCTCATGAAGCCATTCACATAACCAGTTCCAGTTCCAAGAACACAAAAAACAATGCAAATTTATTCTTGCATCTCTTTTCATGTTGTAATCACTTGAGGAAGGGCAGTGATGATACACGAGTTTTAAACTGCTTTTCATATCACTCCAGTGTTTTTCTTTGCCTGATGATATAATTTCATTATATTACAATAAAGCTTTAGTGCTGGTACAACTTGTTCCTGCTGTAATTTCCTTGTTTCAGTTTTGCTGCTTCTTTTAAGAGTGTCAAAGAAGCAATTTCTAACGCTAGACAGGATAAGCCAACTACATGGTAAAGGAAAAGGCTTTCAGCCAGAAGGCAAGGTATGTGTGGTTGCTGATTAGCCTCACTGAGAGGTGGGCTACAGAGTGAAAATACAGTGTTGTTGCCTGGTGCTAGACAGTTACCTCAGGAAATCTGAGGTAATCATGGGGGGAAAAAATGACATGTTTCAGGCAATCTGCAACATTTATAGAATGCACCTGATCACGCTGTATTATTATGAATATCTTCTTGTACACATGTGAAAAAAAATCTGTAGAGAAATGTCTCAGCATAGCATAGTCACAGCTTTTGATGGTTTGGATGTTTTGTCAGCTAGTGAGCTTTGGGACTATTGTGACTTCAGCAGAATCACAATTACAAGAAAAATGAGGGGACTCCAAAATAACATCATACAAGGGTGTGTAAGCACCTATAAAATATAGATAAGACACCCAAGATATAGATAAGGTGCCCTGCACATTGTGTGTGTGGTCAGTAGGCTGGCTATGATCACTGCGACTCCACTGGCAAAATAGGGGCTTGTCACATCCTTCTTCATCAGAATGCCTCTTACCACTTACTTGATACTTTCTAGGTTGTATATTTATACTTTGCACCATTGCATAAGTACTTATGTCTTAGAAGAAATATTTAAAGAAAAATACAAAGAAGTATTACACTTCCATATAAGTTGTTTTGTTTTTGTGAGCTTGTTCAATGGCCTCAGAATTACATAGTCATTTTCAAATTTGCTGAAAAACTGATTAGCACCTAATTTTGGAGGCCCAACTGACTCTTCACAACATGTTGGTTTGTTACATTCATGAGGCTGCTTTGACTTATTTTAATATCATACATATTGCAAATTACCTTATTAGAGTACACAACTGGGACAAAAACTGAATTAAGTGGTTCTTTTCAAGTTGTGGCTCCTGTCTTTAATATACAGCCACAGTCTTTTTGCAAGATATCAACTAATCAATGATGGAATTAGAGTCAGGGGAGCTCAAATCAGTAAAAATGCCAAAAGAAATGTCTTCAAGCATTGGGTAAAAAGCTTAATTCTACAAAGGCCAACAGGAAACAGGCCTCCAGATTTTATATTACTCAATGTTATTAAAAAGATTATGTTACTCAAAACAAAACTGAAGCTTTATAAACCAAATATATTCATTTTCATGTTCCTAATAGGTAATTATGTCTTTCTTTATAAGCACGCTTCCATCTACCCCTTTATATCAATTATATCTAAACTCAAGTAGCAGAACAGCAAGTATTTTCAAATGCCTAGGGTTCAAAATGAGTGGCTGGTGAGACCATAAAACAAACTGCAATAATACTTACCAGTTAGCCCCTAACATTAGGTATATTAAAATAAGATTGCTCATGAGCACCATTTATTTTCCAGTTGCCAAAATATAAGTAAATCTCACTAATAGGGTTTGCTCACAATTGTGGTGAGTTACCATAATAACTGAGCACTTTTGTATGTGCTGTGTGTATCTTTCTAAGTACATACATAACACACTGAAAAATGTATCTTTAGCAGTAACTACAGCTTCCTTTTGAGTTCATAATTTTTTTCATTTGTTATGCAAGCACAAAGGTGGCTCCAGCTAAGGCTTAATTTGAAATGCAGTACTGAATATTTTTTCCCCATCTTCTTGTTTCCCCTTGCTGCATGTGAAAGTTTTGTTATGTCCAAGATACTGACAAAGTTATCAGCAGATAACATAGCCTTACTTCTTTTTTTTCCTGGAGGAGAGCCGCAGGCAGAATTCTGCGCTGCTTGAACAAAGTCCAGTTTCTGCATATTCACTGCAAATCTTCCAGTGCAGTGTTTTGGTTAGAGAAAACCTGAAAAGAAACATGACTTAGAGGCAAGGCCACAGAGACCATGCACTGGAAGCCAAGCTGCCACCAAGAACTGCACTTTTTCTCCTAAATCATTTTTATATAGTTTTCATCATTTAAAAACAAACAGAAAAAATACCACAAGAAAATTACTGCAGAATTTGATTTCCTGTGGAGATTTAAGCAGCAAAAGCAACCTAACACTCTGCAATAGGAAAAATATCATTCAAAATAAGTATTATTGTTAAAGAAAATGCGGGACCCTGCAGCAACGTAATCTAGGAGGCAAAAATCGAGAATGTGCGTGGAAGTACAAGAATAGAGGTAAATACAAAGTGTGGGAAATTCAACAAGGATGAACAGAAAGACAAAAATGGTTATGAGCATAATAGGAAAAAGAATCCCAACCCAAAATTACATGTAATTACAAATTCATTAGAGAAACTATGGGCCCTTTTTTTTTTTTTTTCAAAATAAAATTAATATTTTAGCCAAAAGCTAAATTCAAGAGGATTGATTTTAGGCATCACATAATATTTGCTCAGCACTGTGTCATTTGCATTTTAGAATACAATTACACTTAAATATCTCCTAAATTTCTGTCCATTTTTAATGATGTTTTGTTTGTTTTGGTAATGCTTTCCTCTGCAGGAAATAGTACTTGAGAAGCACAGCACATCTGTAATAAAGAACTGTAGTATTGAAATGTACAACTACCTTAAACTGTGAGTCCATAAGTATCAACTGGTAAAGTATTCTCAAGTACTAAGGAGATAGGGCCGTTTCAGTTATGTATGAAAGAGTAGAATGAACTCCACTGCTAGTGTGAGCAATACATTAAAAGCAGACTATATAGTGTTATTACTAGGTTCTCCTTTTGTCGAAGAGAGATCAAGTGCTGTTAGTCCTCAGCCACAGATGCCCTGATTCACACTGCTTAAAACAATTTGAAAATGCACTTTTCTGTGGCTTCTTGGTTTCTTTTATAATCAATGGTAGAGAATTCAACACCTCCAGAGCAGAATTTTGCCCAATTAAAGATTTAAATTACCTTCTGAAGGCACCTGTCCCTTCTCATTGACTACGGTGACTAAACTTCTGACTCAGATGCTTCAAGTTAAGTAAGGTAAATCTAGGCAGTAAAAGATCACGGAAAAAATTTACTGTGTTTTGTATGGTAAGTGCAAGAAATAATTCTGTTCATATTACTAATGCTTCTAGAAAGGCACAAACTTAAACTCCCTGCAAAGATGTTAGCAGGAGTGTCTGCAAACCCCACTATGGTGGGTTGACCTTGGATAGCTGCTGGACGTCTGCCCAGACTCTCAATTCCTCACCTTCCCAAAATATATTAGAGAGAGCAAATAACATGGATAAAGACAAAGATAGGAAGACTGATTGACCAATTATTGTCATGAGCAAAACGCTTTACTTGGGGAAAAGTATTTTAATTTGGTGCCAATTAAAAATGCGTAGATGGTGAGAAACAAACAGACAAAGCACTTCATCCACCCTCTTTTTTCCCAGGTTCAACTTCATTCATTGGAGCACAATTCTGATGAGCTGCTGAGGGAGCTGGGGTTGTTTAGCCTGGAGAAGAGAAGGCTCACCTGAGACCTTATCACTCTCTTACACTCTCTACTCATTCTATTCACTCTGAAAGGAGGTTGTGGCCAGGTGCGGCTTGGCTTCTTCTCCCAGGCAACTAGGGATAGGGCAAGAGGACACAGTCTTTAGCTGCACCAGGAGAGGTTCACGTCGGACATTAGGAAGAAGCTCTTCACAGACAGAGTGATTGGGCATTGGAACGGGCTGCCAGGGAGGTGATGGAGGTGTTTAAGAAAAGACTGGATGTGGCACTTACTGTCATGGTCTATTTGACAAGCTGGTGTTTGTTCGTAGCTCGGACTTGATGATGTCAGAGGTCCTTTTCAACCCAGTTGATTCTGTGATTCCTCCATTCCTGACTCCTTGTCCTCTCCCCACTCTGCTCAGCATTGCAGAGGCAATGGGGAACAGGGGGTTGTAGTCAGTACACAACAGTTCCTCTCTGCTACTCCTTCCTCCTCATACTTTTCCTCTGCTCCAGGTCTTTCCATGGTCTGCCACTTCCCTCAGGGCATGTATACCTACTGCAGTGTTGGGTCCTCCATGGGCCTGCAGTGTGGGTATCTGCTCCAGCATGGAGTGCCTCCTCCTTCTCCTCCTCTGACCTTGGTGTTCCCTCTGCTGTTTCTAATACTTTTTGTTCCCTCATCTTCTGTCTGTGAAGAACTCTGTGCCCTTTCTTAGAGAGGTTTTCTTTGAGGCACCCACCTGTGGCTAGGGCTCAGCTGTGCCCTGTGGTAGGGTCTGATGGAGCTGACAGGAACCGTCCGTCTCTGACATGGGACATCCCTGGCTGCTCCTCCTGGAGGCCACTTCTACAGTCGCCCACTGTCCATCCCTTGTTATGCAAATCCATTACATGCTCTTTTCCCAAGTAGACACAAATATAATTTATGAGTCATTATGAGGTTGTAGATAAAAGCCCTGTATTACTCTAGAAAGGAAATTAATGAGTAAGGTGTAATACTTTTCTCATTAATTTTCTCACAGATAGTGCAGTTTATTGTAAAGGTTTTTCATTTTTGTAGGTGAGAGTTTTTAGTTCTGGATGAAATAACTATCTGATTTCCCTAAAGGACAGCTCTCAAGATGTAGAACTGAGCTGAAGGTATTCTGTGTGTTGTTAAACAGGTAATTACTTTCATTCTGTGCTTCCAGAACTGATGAGCTTCTTTCTTTCAAAAGGCAGTTCAGATACTCCAGGGATTTAGTCTTTGGTGGACAGTGAACCACAACTCCACCTGAACTGTTACGTTGCATGGATGAGTGTTTTTGACTACAGAAATACTAAGTTTAATCTGGGGTGTGTCTGATGTCCAGGAAAGAAGAAGGTGCTATACAACCTTTTGCACCTGCAGTTATAAAGTGCAGGTACGATGACTGAAAAATGTTTTAGGAAATGAACTGAAATGTCTCCAGTAACTCATTTATACAAGGGAAAACCAGAGTAGGTAAGTTCCTTTCCAAGACAAAGTATGCAGCTATGCAGGTAAAATGTGAACAAATAAGGAATAACCACTGATTTTGCTGTTGGTTTCTTTTGGCTTTTTTTGAACATTTGTGTGGAGGTTTGGAATCAAGGCTGTTGCTCCTCCCTCCTGTTAAAAGAAATAAATAAATCCAGGCTTTCTGCTGCTTCTCCAGAGCATCTGTTGGTCTCAAGGCTTCTGGAAGAATCTAAAACTCAATGTCTTTCTAGTTGCTGATGTGGACAAACTCCAGGTTCTTTACCTAGTGCCATTCTCAGACTTCATGGTCCTTCTGAAGTTTCACAAGGCTCATTTCATCATACCAGAAAACATCTCTAAAGATGTTAGACCTACATACCCTGAAGCTCAGGTGAACTTTAAAAGTGATTATGAAAAGCCTTACTCTTTTAAGCTATCACTGATAGTATTGACAAGAGGACCTGATTTTTGCATTTTTGTCCTAACTCAGTGAGGACTGTATTCCAGAAGAGTGAGATGAGACTAATGGAGCTTAATTTCAAAAACACTAATAGTTTAATTTATGCCTAGTTGTTACATAATATGTAATTAATGCAGCAAAATCAAAAAAATGCTTCTAGGAAAGAGGCAGTTCTGGTTTGACATGCAAAGTTTTTTGTGATCTTTAGCTTTCTTAAAAAGAGGTTCCCCTTCTAAGAGGAATTAATGCTGATGCAGATGCACGGATTTCATAGAGTTAGCAAACACTCTTCTCAGATGTTGCACTACAGTAGTGACTAAGCCTCTTTTACAGGAGCTGGCTGCTATCAAGTGCCTCAGCTGAAATACTTGTCTGGTAAGGTCCTGCTTTTAGGTGTTGAAGTGTATGGTATATTCTTAACCCTTGGAACTGGTAGAAACCATGGGAAAATACATACCAGGTAAACATGACTATATGATTATTTTTTTTAGGTCTTCAAAAACTGTGTAAATGTGGTGCTTAGGGACACGGTTTAGTGATGGACCTGGCAGTGTTATTTTAATTGTTGGACTTGATGATCTTAGAGGTTTATAATTTTCTGTCTAAGTAAACTGCAGCTCTGGTGCTCTGACTGATACCTTCTTCAGAGTGGTGCTTGATTCTGTTAGTTTTTAACAGATGCAGTGGGAGCTGTCAGGAATTTTCCATTTCTGAAAACATTGATCAACTCTCACTTCTTTAGAGATCCCAGATGGGATAAGAAGAATAATGGAGACTGTCTAGCTAGTTCGCTGTTCATCTGACTATCATTGTCAGCTACAACGGCTTTAAGTTCTTGACAAAATTGATCTGATTTTACTCCTCTCTAAAATTTATGTTAAACATGGGTTTTTTAATGGACTTTTTTGCTGGAGCTCTTTTTTTTTGTGATTTTTCAGCATCCAGCAGAAATCATTAGGTAATTAATGGCTATCCAAAAAAGCTTTCTTCATGCATGTTCACTTTGACTACCAGGTCTTTGAAGCACCAGACACTGGGATAGAAAACCAAACTATTTGGCATGCATTTCAGAAACTTATGTACTGACAAGGAGAGAAAAATATAGATGCCAGAGCTCACTCCAAGGCTCATCCTCTGCCAGCTGGGCTTGTAAGCAGGTTACAGACTTCTTGAATAAACAGTGTTGAGAAAATCTGTGAACCAAATGTCCAAATAACCTGAGGCTCACTTTGACCAATGACCAAAGATAAGTTCTAAGGCTCTGTTCTCAGCTGAAAGATGGTATGAAACAATTTTCCTGTGGCTTTAGCCACCTGTGAGCATAGAATAAACTCCTATTAATTCCACTGACTGAGATAGAGGAAGATCAGATTCATTAATGCTGTCCCTAAGAAAACAGCTGAGGAAAACAGTTGACCACTGATTGCATCACCCAAAAATTGTGACAAGTTTCTGAATTAACCAATCACTAATCAGTTGTTGAAATAAGACTGTATAGAACCTGCTTTTATAAGTGTGCTCAACCAGTGAAAATAATTTTGTGAAGGCTCTTTAATTGTTCCTTAGTCCTTATTAATCTTCTGAAATAAGATGCACTCTATCAACCTTGACTCACTAAAACGAGAGTCTTGCTGGATTATTTTTCCTTAGATACCCAGATAAAAATAATTTTCTTTACCACTGTTAAAGAGGGGTAAAAAATAAAGGGAAAAAAATTCTCCCCCCCCCCCTTAAATAGGGAGAAATCAAAGCACTTGATGAAAAAGAACAGTGAACAAAAGTACATATAAACCCTAGGCCTTGTAATTTAATGAACCCTGTGTTATTTCTCATGTTGCCAGAAGCAACAAAAATGAACTGTTTAGTGACAAGGATTATTTTCTGATTCATGTATCTTGGGAGGGGAAGAGCAGAGAGACTGAATGCACATGCTTCCTCAAAGGAAGTGACTGACGAAAGCATTCACAATTTCACCAGTCTATGATTAGGATCCACATAGGCAGATATTCTAAAGAGAAACAGAATTTGTCCTTCAAGAAGGGACATCAGTTTGGAAAGCTGAGCCTCAATCTTGTTCTACTGGCTTTGTTTTAATTTTCAAATTAAAACCCAAGTAAGAAAAAATGTGTTTTCCTCTTGGATGTCTGAGTGCTGATATTTCCCACTGTAACACAAAATCAATTTTCCAACCTGAAGTCAGACTAAGGTAACAGTTATATGCCACAGTGACTCATTCTTGAGGGCAGGATGCTAGACAATAGTGTACTCAATGCTTGTTAAGGAACTTGTATTTTGTGCCTCAAGACATTGTTGAATGTCTTAACACTACCTCAAGTCATTACCAGATGAACAGTGCTTTCCCTCTTGGTTGCTTTTGACAGAGCAACATTTCTGTATTTGACATTAAATTAAAAAAAAAAAAAAATCCCTTCAGCTTCCTCTGTTCATTACAGTATTTGTTTGGTAATTAATACACACCAGTCTTAAAACAAAAAAAACCCTACAAAATAAACAACAAACTTTTTATATCTCAGGTCTTTTGGGTTTTGCGTGTATGTGTGTCTGGGTTTTGGTTTATTTTTTTAAATGTAATTTCAAAGATTTATAATTTAAAAAGCTTAGAAAGCTTTTATAAAAAGCAACAGATTCAGGAACAGATGGAAGAAAATAAGACAAAGTCAACTAAAATGGGAAGTTAAGCAGATTCCTTAAGCAGCCATCAGAGGGGATGGCTTTTGATTTTTGCTTAGAGCAAAAATCTTCAAAAAGCACTGCTTCATTTTGGAAAAAATGCTACTTTTCTAAAAAGTCAAGTTAGCTCTAAATAAGAAGTCGATCTAGACCTTGAGTGATAGATAGATTCCTAGAGGGGATATCCCTGATAAGGGAAAAAACAAAAAAGAAAAAGAGAAAAATCTCTAAAACACTGAAAAATCCTAATTTTCTCAGAAATATGGAAAGTTCCTTGGGTGATAGTGTTATCTAAACAATAATGTCAAGTCAGAGGAGAGGATAGAGTGTCTACAGATGTCAAAGGTTCATTTTAGCCTACATATTAATGTGATTTTGTATTACTACGCAGTTTATACTTAGAGAGATTAAGATTACCACACTCTCCTTGTCTGAAATGCAGTCATTATCCTGATAAAGAAAATCACAACTTTTCAAGCTAATAACTTGCAGGCATTCTTGGCAGAGAAAGGTGCTCAAATTTAGGTCTGTGGGTATTTTAATCAAGTTGCATTCTTCTCGGAATTTTTTTCTGTGTCATTATTCAGATTTTATGATGTCCCCAGAACAAGATTTGCTCCTGGACTGATGTTCAGATGCAATAATGCTTATGTCTTTGAACGGAGAGATTAACAGCCTTAGTTCAGACATCAGTTTTGCTACTAACTCACTGCACAGGTCCAATGTGCCAGATACTCTCATATAAATTCTCAAGGTCAAAAATGAGGAGAAAGGAAGGTTTTTTTAATTATTGCTCAGCTTCTCCGTCATTATGCAGAAGTGCTGAATTGTAAATGACAGTCAATTTGGTGCTGTTTGCATACGAGAGAAATCATTCTGGGAAATCAGATTATGAATATTATTGATCCCAAGGTCCTAGGATATGTCTGTGTTAAAATCACAGTGCAGTGAGCTGAATTTGACATGCAATATTTTCTATTCTATCTTTTCCCAGCAGATGAGCCCTTTCCCTGTTTACTAAAATATGTCAATATCTGCAACATCCTTTCCTGCATGAGATATAAGCATCTCCTTATAATGTGACACTCAAGTTTTCCTTCAGAAAGAAATAATAATAACCCATGCGATTTTAAGGAACAAGAGTAACTATCAGTCATGCAAAAATTTGACAAATATCTTTATATCCAGGAAACTTTTAGTGATAGAAGTGAAGAATAATCGCTGAGAAATCCTCTCAGCAGACTGTCCTGAGTCTATCATGTGCATTGAAGCAAGTGTAGAAAGGTGTCTTCTTCAGTGCCAATCCAGGAATAGCTGGGGAAAACATGGATGATCTGAAGTTACACATATAGTAGAAACATTTCATGCTCCTTCCTGAAAAAGTCACTAGTCACAACTTGTACTCATTTACACTGCAAAATTGATTGCTCTAATGTTAAAACTCCTGTCAAATTGCTTTCAAAATATTTGCATTTTCTCGCCACAAAACTGCCTGTGAAGTGTATTTCAACAGTGCAGTGGAGATTCTGTCTGTTCAAAAATAAGAACATCACAAACTAGCAGAAAAGATGAGAACAGCTCTAGTTATTTTGTCTCACTGCTGTTATTCGAGGATTATATTGGCCTTATGACAAAACTAAGAGCAGAGCAGAGCATAAAAAATTTGGTCTTCGTATTTTCAAGCTGTGAACTAGATGCTTTCTCACTCATTTTCTTAGCACATAGTCGCAAAGACTACCACTTTTCCTGAGGACAGTGAAAGAACACCTTAATTGAATCAGGACATGCAAAGTAAGAGAAGGGAGGCTATTCAACATAGCAGAATATTTCAAAGAAAGGTAAAAATTATTGTTAGATGTTCTGGGGCAGTCTGAATTTAGCAACAAAACAGAATTAGGGCCATAAATTACAGCTAAACAGACTTTAGTTACCTATGGGATTTTAATTGATGAATGTAGATAGTGGATAGCAGACCCAGCTCCCAATATGATTGCTTTGTAAATATTTTTAGTATGAGCAGGGTAGAGTATGGTTATTCACGGTTGCTGATTTTTTCTCTCAGATCTTGGGAGAAAGCTAGATTTCAATCTAATATTTCAGGTGATGCAAATGTAGGTATGGGTGCAGTATTGCATGATTTAAACTGTCATATTAATCTAGCCAATCCAACTACCATCTATGGATGCAGTTCCCTGCTATGGAGGAAAAAACCCCTTCAGAAACACTTTTAAATAGGTGTTAAAAGACTATTCAAAATTTTATATAAGCCACTGTGCATAAACTTCGAGGAGGTATGTCTTCAGAAAGTGTTACCTTAAGTCTTCTTTCAAAAAGTGTCTCTTCAACCAAATCCAGACATGCAATTTTATGTGTAGACATCAAATAATTTTGCATTATTAGCCATACAATAACATTGTGTTAATTTATCAAAAGTATTTTGATGCTTCAGATACCATGTGTCAAGAAAATTAGAGGGTTTTTTTCAATACTGGACAGCCACTAGGTTAAAAAAAAAAACAAAACAAACCAAAACAAAAAAACAACACAAACCCCAAAACATTAAAGGACAATATAACTTATCAGTAAACAAACCATCCATCCTGGAGACCTTCATGATGACAATTTCCTCTGCTCAGTGTATGTACTGCACTTAAGCACCTGTAGACTGTCTCAAGACTTCATTACATAAAGTAAAAGCCAAGGTAACTTGGTAACTTTTCCAGCAGAACTGTGTCTGCACTCAATGCAATCTGTGGCACAGGGATTGAGCTGTCTGCAGCCCATGGCCCTGTTCTGTAAGGCACAGTTATGTGGCCTTGGCTCAGCTTTACTGAAAAATTGTTGAGCTGTAAGAGAGGATATAGGCTAAAGCCAAGATTTTCTTCTTGAGTAAAATAGAAACAAAGACATAAGGGAAATTTTTGAAACGGTAGTAGCAACTTGGGGAATCAGAAAAATCCTGATATGAAAAGGGGTGAAATGCAAAAGAGAAGCAATGAGTCAAAAAATGAAAACTCGGCAAGATCAAGAACTGGACTGTTCCAAGGACCAAGGAGGGTCTGACACTTTCCCCACACGAATAATAACTCTCTGGGCAGCAGGGACTCATCAGATGCCTCTACTGCAGATGCTGAGCATACTCATGTTTAGGATATTTACCTCTAGCTACTTGCTGTCTGTATTTAGCCAGTGAACAATTGCTGCACATTCACAAACTGTTTGTAGTACTACTTAGAGAGCCTCTACACATGGTTAAAGGGATCCAATAAATTATGGGTTACATTTTCATAACTTGAATGTTCCGTGAATATAGTGACATCCTAGAAGAAGTACACCAGCTTCCGGAAGAAAAAAAGCTGCTTCTTATGTCAACAAATAGTGACAAAGTCAGAACATTATTATTACAGGAAATGAAAATACTGATTTTACGCTCCAAACCTTGGTCTCTAAGTCTGTATATTGATATACAATATCAATTTGTTGTAAGAATTTAATTGACTTATATAAATCTCATAAGAAAGTCAATTAATATTCAAAATAAATAAACGCAGGGGGAAAAAAAGCCAACCCAAACCCAATGGAACTATGACTACATATTAAATTACACAAAACTAAACTCCTACAGAGCAAGTGTTCGGAACTTGTTAATATATCACCTAATCCCTTCCGGGGAGCCTCGAACAAGAATTCAATAAAACATAAATTGGTTTAAGCAAAGGTCATTTTGAAACAGAGGGAGGCCAAATAAATGCACAATACTTGAGTACTTCTGCACCTTTCAGAAGCTGTTGTTAATATGGCATAATATCATGTTCTAGCAGCTCCTAGTCATTAGTCTCAACTCATCTAATGTCTTTGGGGTAGGAGCTCTAGAGTCCTGACCACAGCCTTCTTTGCTACCTAATCATTAGAAATTGTAATGGAAAGCACATAAGTACGTCTGCCACCCATTCCAGTCTGTAAACTAGTCTTTACAGATTTTTGAAAATCATGTGGTTGGAAGAGGGCTTTTTTTTCCCACTACCTTTTCATGTAAAGTTGTCTATATATTGTTCACTACTAAACTCATCAGTGTTTAAAAAACACCGTGAGATTCCAAAACAGAATGTGGCCCTTTGTTACCAACTGTTTCCAGGTGGAATAGAACGGCATTGTTGGTATTTTTGGTATCATGACTTGAGGTCTGAAAGATAGAGGGAAAGTGCTCAAGTTTGATGAAAGTCTTTGTCAGCATTATCTATACTTACATTTAAGAATGAGATACAAGCAAAGAAAGAAATATATTAAGTGGCTGGTACTCTGCCTGGTCAAATAGCAGCAATTTATCACTATTTCTTTTAAGTGCAAGAAAAAAGCTGTTGAATTCTGAGACTTTGCTTCCTCCTGAAGGAATATACCAATAAGCATTTTTTTTCTGCCATGATTTTATAAACAGCTGTTATCACTACACAGATATTATCAAGTTTCTTTCTTTGACATTTGTCAGTCCACAGTGACCAGATATGGTGAGAACAAGCTTGTAAAAGGCTCCTGAACCACCTGTTAGGACCACCTTAGGCCCATAGGGTGCCATTATTTTGGTACTTTCATTTCCATGCTAAGTTCCTTCCTCATTTTCAGCACTGTATCTTATTCTTTCTCAGAAAATAAATCTTGCAGCTAGACCCTCAGAACCATTGCCAGTTTCCCCTTTTTCCAAGATTCCTAAAGACAGAAATACTAGTTCCCTAATTTAAATTATAAGTTCCTGGTTTCTTGTCTCAAAGACAGACAGTCTTTGAAGTTGAACAGACACCTAGATTAGGAAGATTTGGGGGAAAAGATTACTTTGTGATTCTCTTCCTTATCATTCCTGAGTACCCTGAACCTTGGTAAGGTTGCCTTAGGTTAGAATTTACTCGAGGCAGTCTCTTCCCTTTTTAAGAGAACAGAATGCAGTTTAATAACTCTACATTCACAACTAAAAAGTCTCCCAAGACTCTTGGGGTTTTTTTTAAGACCAGACAGAATACCCAGTATAAACTGAGGGCAACTGAAGTTATTCACAAGCCACTTAAAAGGTACAATCTAGCCTTTTAAAACTGTTCCAGTCCTGCTTATTTCATAAGACTCCGTGTACTAGAAGCTGTTGATCTATGAACATTTTAAAATATAATTAGTATGAAGAATATGCCTATTTCAGGAGGTGAAAAAAAAAATCAGTATCTTTTATTATGAGCCCCTAGGGCTTTGCTCGAAATCTAAGGCTTCTTTGATACTGTCAGATCAAAATCTTTTCATCTCATGTACATCAATATTAAAGTTGTTGGGTTTTTTTTGGTTTTTTTTTTTTTGAATTTAAACTAGAGCCTGAGCTCTCCAGCATCACTGATCTAAAATTTATATCCTGGATTACGTTATGTTCTGTTTGGATTTTTTGTTAAGGATGAAGTAGACTGATCTGTTTAGGCTGTGAAATCATAAGCTGACTAAGTAAAAAAATACAGCAATTTTTTTGTTTGTTTGTTTTTTGGTGAATAAGTGGAAAAACAAAGGAAACTATATCTGTTCTTACTCAGAGAAAAAGTTACTAGATTAGATCCATACATAGCACTCAGGATTCACATTCACAGTACTAACTTCATGTGGCATCATCACTCCTCAATCAACAGAATGTGAAAATGTTTACCAGATACTGTGAGAAAAACAGACAGAAGGAAAATATTATATTGGCTCCTGTGTGAATGGTGTGGAACATGGAAACATAATAACAGTTACAGAAATATTTTTTTTTTCCTTGAGGCTAAACCAGATCAGAATTCTTCATTATTGGGTTTTCCACATGTGTCTGTGTTTCTTGATAAACAAGGTTTATTGATTCATTACCTTTATCTGAGATTGTGTCTTCTAAGCTGTGGCAACATATATAGGCAGAGAGGTTTTGCATACTTTGATTCATACCCCTAACTCCATAATATATTCTGCTAGTGCTGCTCAAGACCTCAGAGTTTTAGGTCTCCAGGGATGAACTGTCTGTTACAAAAGCAACAGGAATGTGCTTTTGTAAGTAAGGCCCAAAGTCAGCAGAGGCAGTTACTCCACTTACATGCTTATATTAACACTCTTTTGTCCTGTAAAGAGCCTGTGTTTTACAACAGTGCAGAGTATCTACAATTCCCTTCCAAAATGCAATATGGAGAGCGTTAACTACTCTTCATGGGGAAAGTATCCTTAAAGTATCCTTAACAGGAATGTGTTCTTGAATCATATCCATAGCATGGAACTATTCTTGCCACACCATAAACAGAAGGGTGCAAGGCTGCATGTGATACATCACAATACATTAAAACCTACACTGTACAGCTGACAGTGGTCCTAGCTAATTTATTTTGACTGAGCCGTACATGTGTAACAAAGGTCAGAACTTGAACAATAATCATTCGATGCATAAGACACATTCATGTAAGAACATAAAACAAACAATGTATTTCTGGAAGTTGGCTATAGTCTGTCCTTTTCAATCTTCCCATATTTTCTTGTATCTGAGAATTAGTCCAAACTGCAAACTGAGGAACATGGTCAGTAACAACTGTAGAGCACACCTGGCCCTAAGAATTCAGAAAATACCGCTCACGTCGACTTTAGGTCATTTAAAATGAGCAAATTCATACATCCTACAATGTTCCACAACCCTACAATTATGTATGCAGAATATGAATCCATTAGATATTCAAATACTGGAAAATAGGAGATCATGAGTCCTATTCACTTAATTTTCATCATTACCATTTAGTGAGGAAATGACTCAAATCCTGTTCACATTGAAAGTACCAGGAAAACTCTCATTGATATAATATCAGACCAAATCCTGGCCTCAATAAAAAATATTTCATTAAGCTTTACAGAAAACAAGTTGCTGTTGCCATACTACTCCTTCTGGGTCACGTGGAAGAAGTTTGCATGCATCTATTTTGCACAAATTAACTTTCTTCCCTCTTCCCTTTCCATTTCAAACCTGGAAACATCTATTATTAAAAAAAAAAAAAAATCAGATGAAAAATGCATTATGTTCTGCTAATACTTCTTTCAGTGGAGCAGAAGTATAACCTCCCCTAAAGCATGGGATGTGTATGACGAGATACTTTTGTACCCAATACTGACTGACTATTATTGTCAATACCTTAAGGGCTGTGTAGACCTTTTTCTGCTCTTGCCCACCACAGTGTATTCAATGTATACATGAAAGGTAGCTCTCCATCCCTTCAAGTATTTTTTGGTCATGAAGACTAAAAGATTACCTGACAAGTTATATATCTAATTTCTCTGACCTTTATGTGCAACTTAAGTACTCTGTGATGACATTTAGTACTCCCCAAATATAATTTTGAAGGCTCTTATTTTCTTTGGTTTTGATATAAGAGAGCATATTTGGCATCAACACAGGCAGGGGGATGATCAGATTGAGAGCAACCCTGCTGAGAAGGACTTGAGGGTGCTGGTGGATGAGAGGCTAGACTTGAGGCAGCAGTGTGAGCTTGCAGCCCAGAAAGCCAATTGTGTCCTGAGCTGCATCAAAAGCAGCATGGCCAGCAGGTCAAGGGAGGGATTCTGCCCCTCTATTCTGGTCTGGGAGGACATCAACCTGTCGGAGCGAGTCCAGAGGAGGGCCACCAAGATGATTAGAGGGACGGAGAACCTCTCATAAGAGGAAAAGCTGAGAGACCTGGGTTTGTTCAGCCTGGAGAAGAGAAGACTTCAGGGTGATCTAATTGCATCCTTCCAGTACCTGAAGGGAGCCTACTAGATGGAGAGGGACTTTTTACAAGAGCCTATAGTGACAGAACAAGGGGGAATGATTTCAAACTGTGAGTAGGTTTAGATTAGATTTTAGGAAGAAATTCTTTACTGTGAGGGTGGTGAGGAAGTGGAACAGGTTGCCCAAAGAAGTTGTGAATGTCCACCCCTAGAAGTGTTGGTGGAAGTCTGGATGGAGCTCTGAGCAACCTGGGCATGTGGAAAGTATCCTTGACCATGGCAGGGGCGTTGGGAATAGATGATTTTTAAGGTCCCTTCCAACCCAAGCTATTCTATATGAAAACTGACTTGCTAGCTATGTCATAACCCATTGGTAGTGGGGTGATGTTTGTTATAAATTCTCACCAGGCTGAACAAAGACACTGGACAGGTATCAGGGAAGTCTTATATTTTATTTTAGTCTTCTATAACTCTGCTAACCAGCCCAATATCTAGACCCAAAAGGTATTGGCTAACACACCCTTAAATTTATACAACACACTTCCACAGGACTGGATACTAACAAGCCCTTAATTTCATACAATACACTTCACAACTCCCACAACAAACTCCTCAAAGGTACTGGCTCACAAGATGCAATACATCTCACAAGCTCTCCCCTCCCACAACAAACTTTAATATGGATTATGGGGTCGAATAGGATAGCCATGCTTTGCCCAGGCAAAAACAAAGAATATCATCAGTCCTTAGATCCTGAGCTGGATAATCCAGAGCTGGAGTTGCGAGACAAGGAAAATGAAAGAGGAAAAAGAGGAAAGGAGAGGAGAATGAGAAGAGAGGAAAAGATAGAGTGAAGGGGCCCAGTCTGTGTCCTTTTATAGTTAACCAGGGCTCTTCACATAAGCCTCTTATGTAAATCAGACTTTTTACACTTTTTTTCATTCATTCACAGCTATCCCTTCTCCAGGAAGTGAACTGGGGGGGGCACTGAACAGAGTCTGAAGGTGTAGCAAGAAGTTGCCTCAGAACAGCTCTGCCCCCCCTCCATGGGCCCCTTCCCTCTGATCTCACCCTTCCTGTTTTAGTAGTCAGAATGTTTGAGACAAAATATGCTTAGGTCTGCTCCTCTACAATGACCCTCTGCTGTAATTATCCTTATAGATCTCTCAGTGAAGAAGATCCAGTAGCAAAACTTGATAAACACTTTTTAAGAGAATATGAGATAATATAAGGTATATGGTTCGTATAAGGTATAAAAGAAATGCACAAATAGATAAGGGTGTTTTAATCTTAATTAACCTTGTAAGTCTGGTAATGTCATTTAAAGCATCCTAGTAGTTTAGCATAGTTGCTTAAAATTAATTGAATTTGTAATTTTAGAAACGGCTAACTACGATTGCAATAACAATTTTTAAAATTTTCAATACAGTTAAAAAATCAAACAGTTCAATACAAATATTTATTTTGCCTATATTAATTTCACAATAGATGAGACAGTGAGTGAACAGCTGTGCAGAAAGTATACTTGTGATGGGCCCTGGAAAATCATAAAACTGTTTTCAAGGTTTCCCTCAGCTCATAATGTAGACAAAAGTAGACTACTTTCACATGAACTGGGAAGAAATGTCTTATGAAGTAAAACAGTAGTGTTTCATGAAGTGAAGAACTTCATGAAGGAGCTGAATGTGAAAGGTCTACATTCACAAATGCACATTATTTGCAATAGGATTCAAGAATTGCATATTGTGGTCATTTTGTCTAGCGTGGAGAACTATATAATGATGTAAATTTAGATGTTACTAACACTTTGGGGAAGGTAAGAATGTGAAAAATTAATGTGGATATTGTTCTGGGCAGCTCTTTCATCAATTCATAATAAACTCAGCCATTATTGTATTAATTTATCTTTACAATCAAGATTGCTCTAAAAATGTCAACAAACAGGAAAACACTTCTGAAACAATGTTCCAATTCATAATGCTAACCTGACTAGAGAAATGCTTCATCAATTGTTAATAAAACCAAACAATCCTATTAGAGGATTACAGAGTAGTCCCAAAAAATGTATTACCTGTCTGTTGATTTAAAAAAATTAAAAGAAGAAAAAAAGTAAAATATAGAATTTTAACAATACATCAGCATAATAAACAATCTCCTTTTGTCATGCTTCTAGCATACCAAGAGTTTCCAGAATGTAGATTTTGGGGGAATGAACGAAACAGAACTATAGGAATGTGCAAAGTAAAATTGTCATAGAACTTAAAATATAAATAGCCTCCTAGCAAAATACTGGTCATAAGATTGATCTTATTAAAATCTAAATTAAGACATCAAGAAAAAAAAGGCATCTTCAAGGTTATTGTGGAGTCTTGACTGCGTTAAATATACCTGAATTCTGAGAAGTAGAACCTGTGTTTGTGCTCCAGTCTCCTCACATTTGGACTGACATTGCAGCACTGACCCAGGGTGAGCACAGATGCAAGATAGGATGGATATATTTAAAGCAAGTTCAGCGCTATCCACAGCCTTGTGATATTTTTTCACTGAGAATATAACATCCGTTGAGCAAACAAGATGGATCAGCATTATTGAATATAGCAACCTTTAGGCAAATGAGATGGATCAGCATTATTTTCTTACTGGCCCTGCATTCAGAGTGATTCTCTTGAAGGACATAGGCTTGAGGGCCTTACATCTTTCGCAGTGCCATGAGACAGCAAGCAAAACTGTTTATAATACCCAGTTTGTATATGGCCCTGCAAGTGTATTGTGGAAAAACACAGTGCCTCCATCCCTCCAGTCATGAAAGAAACATCCACCACAGTGAAACAATGAAGACATCTTAGTGAGTACTCCCTCATGGCTATTGCCAAATATTTGTGAGTAATCCTGACAAGGTCATCTTGGAATTACATGAAGCATATAGGTGCCGCAGTATGCTTCATGAACTCATAGTTTCAGCTCGTCTGACTAAACTCTTTCTGATCAAGTTCTAGAAATTATTTACCAATAAAAATTCTGTCATGGTTCACATAGGACTGGTAATTTTCCCTCCCAAAATGACATACTGGGTAACAACAGGCAGACTACATTGACACAATAGAGAATTCATTTAAATGTGTTTAAGAAGGGATTCGATCCATTGTTATGTTGTGCTTTATTAGTGGCCTGTTCAGACAAAATGCTGCAGCAGAGTTATATCAGAGCTGCAGTAGAGCTAAATCAGAAATAATATTAGCTTCAGTGAAATTACTGCTCACTTATAATAAGGTAACTAAATTTAAGAGTCTCTGCTGCCAAAGATCTTTATTATTATATGATAATTTCCACAAATGAAGTAAATCTTAACTTTGGATGATCAGTCCAGGATTTTTTTTTAAGTAATGCAAGTAAAAATAAGCTTCTTTTTCCTCAGAGGCGCAGTTACTTGTGCTTGTAGATGAGACAGAGTAAAGGATCCAGGGCTGTCAAGCAATGACAGTTTGTATGAAAGATTTCAAAGGAATAGGAATGTGGAAAAATGTCTCAGGGACACAGAAAAGTAAGTTGTTCAAGACGCAACTTCAAATTCATGCAAAATAAAAGATTTTCCTGCCAAATGAGTGAAACTTGTCAAGTCTACTATATCTCTTAATTAACTGGGAACATGAAAAATGCTCCCTTTGAGGTATTCGAGCTTGCAGTCATCATAGCTAGTTCCTTTTGCAAAGAATATAAAATGAACAGTGCATTCATTAACCTCATAAAGCAGCTTGGGTGAGTTGCAAATATAGATGACCAATCAGGGGAGATATTATTCATAATGAGGAACCACTTTCAAACTGGGGGGAGGGAAGGGTTAAAAATAGCTGGCAAAATTCACATTTTTAATATACCATAGGGTAAGAAAGGACTCGGATGTGTCATATTCAACCCCCTCAAAATCCATTTCTTTCAAAATTTGCCGGTCTATACTATCTGTAACAGATCTTTGTAAACATTTTTCGTAGGAATCAGAAACCTAGGAATCTCATTAACAAAATAAACCTAACAGTTCTGCAGATGATTTGACTCTGTTACAGTAGTCCAATTCTGTTCCACATACTATTGAGTTGGAAAACAATGACAGAAATAAATACACTTCTAGTAGCATCAGTTTGTCATCTGTTGCAATTTGAGGGGATTATGTTGGATAAACACCCTTAAAAAAAGAAAACCAAACTCCCTTACTAGGACATTTCTTTCTGCTTTCTCTTATGCATGGGACAGAGGCTGTTGGCCAAAAAATTGTTGGCTTTAAAATAAAAAAAACCACCCCAAAACCAAGTAAGCAGCGATTCCATTTGCTATAATTTTGGCCACACATTTTTACCCTTGGAAAAAAACCTCGGAGTTCACATTTTCAACACTTTCTGAAAAATGGGCTTCTTTTAAACCATTGATCTGAACACCTGAACTGCTAATCCGACCAAAATTATTAAGCTTGAAACATCCAATTCTCAGTGAGTGAAGGATTGGAAAGTAAGTCCTTCCTCAGATGAGATGTTTCCCCTAGTGGCAAACACACAAGTACATTGCTGTTCCTTAGATGAACAAATGACAATATCAATGTGAGCAAGGACTGCAAGAACAGACTCAATCAAGAGCAGACTCAAACAAGAACAGAGGGTGCATGTTAACAACAGAGGCAATCAACACAGTCAATCAAGGACAGCAGGTGCATGATAACAAGGTTTGTTTTGGTCTTTGCTTATCTTTCCTTTTTTTCTTTCTTTTTT